>VWZU01008857.1:3279380-3321875 GCA_013397095.1 Sterrhoptilus dennistouni | reverse complement strand
AATTTATTTTATATTATTTTTATGTATGGATGCTCTGTTAACACATGAATTCCAAATATGGGTTGTAACTGGTGACAGCTGTTTCATCAAGAGCTGCTTCATATTTGCAAGGAACGGTGTTTGCTCTGCAGTCTCTTTAGAACAGGGCCTGACATATCTTGTAATGTGTTTGTACTGTGCCTAACATAATAGGATCCAGATCTTTGACTGGGGACATGGACTGTTGTGCAAAAAACAAACAAACAAAAAAATGTTGGAAAAAGTGCCATCATTTAAGGCCCCCAGAGATCAATAACTCACTGCTGTAACCATATCAACCCTCTCCTTCAAAGGGATTTTAATTGTATCATGGAAACTTCAGACCTGCGAATCTAAGCACTTGTCTGTTAGGCATTCTGCCAGATAAAAGTATATTTTGCTGGTTATTAAGTATCTTTCATACTAGAGGATTTGGACATCCAGTTTGGAGCTCTGTTCTGAAAGTATGCTGAGTTACTCTTTAAAACCTCTTTACCTTCACCTAGGCATAAATTATAAATTTTTCAGTTTTAAATAGAAGAAAGTTTCCTGTTTCCCAGTAATCATGATTTGCCATTTTCCAGGTGGAAACTAGGTAAGCTGTTTGACTTGCTACTACTTGCTAAATAGAAAGCTATTTTATGTATAATGCTGTGCTCACAACTGGGATTTGAATTATTTACAGGTGGGACGGTACAAAGGACCTGGATTTTAGCCTTCTGTGGCCAGGAGAGAATTCATCTGACATAAAGGAGACAAACTAGTTTCAGCTCCAGTTATACGGAAAGACTAGCTACTTCATACCAGATAGCAGTTTCTGTGATAAAGAATTAGCAAAATTCTGCTACAGCAGCTTCCCCAGTACAAGAGCCAGTTTATCTGTCCAGAGGTTGATGTAATTATTGGAGCTTTCTGCTCCCCCCCACTCAATGAGAGGCTGATACAGGAGAACCTAGTACTACTCTGATATGTGATAGTGTAAACAGGCAAAACAAGTGCAAAGTCAAAACCATAGCTGCCCAGATAGCCTGTCTTGAATGTAGACATAAAGATTTCAGGTAAAGTTCTTAGGAATAGCTTTTTGTGGAGAGTGCAAGTCTGTACACATCAGACAGTCATTTACATTGTGTAGGCGCCAATCAAAGTAGTGTCCTATTGATGTGTTGAAACATAAATCCCATATGACTGATGGAGATCAATGGCAGAGGGAGATTAGGATAGGATTCATCTCATTTAAGTTTAAATACCTTCAGAAGGTGATTCATTTGACCTACCTTAGGCCTCTGTCTTGGTGTGAGATGGACTGCTGTCTGAAGGTGGGATGGACTCTGGAGCTATCTGTTCCTTTCCAGTGACTGTAAGAAGTGTGGGATCACTAGATGAGACTTAGCCAGCCAACCTGAGATGGGACACTGGAATCCTAAGTGATGTGTCTAAAGCCTCATGGGGAGTCCGTGGCAGTGCTGGGAACTGAACACGTGTTTTCTGGTTCCAAGTTAATGCAGATGCACAATATGTCTTTCTGCAGAATCTTATAATGCAAAAGAAGCACTAAGAATAAACTTTATATCTCAGGGTCTTAATAGTAGTGAAAAATTTACTGTCAGCTCCACAGAAGGATGGGTATCTTGTCAGTAAACAAAGGTCCTTTGCATTGGGAGTGACAAGATTTTACTTGCAGTTACAGGCAGTTTGAAGGCAGACTTGTCCAGTCAGTGCTGATGGAAGTGGGCTTCCTTGAAAGGAAATGCCTTATATCACTGTGGATCACAACAGTTAAGAGACCCTATGTTTCCTGAAACCAGAATATGAAAGCTAATATGGGGAGTGATGGTGGCTCCAGCAGGGTTTGGGTCTTGCCTGAAGCATGCAGGGAACCAATGAGGTCTGCACAAGTGCTCTGCACAATGAGGTCTGCACACTGGGCAGAGTGCTAGAATTGCCTCTCCTCTGGTCATCTGGTCAGTAAAGCTCTCAGTGGAGAGAAGAAAAGCAGCAGCTCAGGTGCTGCTTGTGTGTATTTTCCCTCTCTGAATCTGCAGTAAGTGTTGCACCTGAATGAGCACAGGGCTTTTAGGGGTTAGCTTGGTTCTTCCTTGCTTGCCTCCCTGCACATACCCAACCCATCCCTTCCTCCTTAACCTAATTCAAGGCTGTAGTTTTAGTGTAGCTTGTAAATGAGATGAAATCATGCTTTCTGAGCTGTAGTGCAAGATCTGTTTAACCAGCTTTATGTAGTTTATATGTAGAAATCTTCTCAGATGATCTTGTCCAAGCTGTGAACCAGAACATCCTAGTAATACGTGACCCTCTTTAATTGATGGCATCACATTTCTTTATGTGGGAATATACTGTGAATTTAAAGGTTCAGGATGTAAATGTCAGGGACTTTTTTCTTCCAATTGTTTGCTGTGGTAAAAAGAAGGAAATAAAATGTGCTATATTAAGAAGCTAAAAGAAAAGCTGGCAATGTCAGGAGTAAAATAGGATGTGTATTTTAAGCTTATGTAGTTTCTGCTTCTAAAAATTGGAAGTTGGCCACTGGTTTCATAGTACTGTGTACAGTAAAAATTGGATCTTCATGTTAGATCTAAAGTAAAGTTAAATCAGAATGGCCTAGAAAGAAAAATCTAGTACTCTGAAAAATTATTTTACAGCAAAATGGTTGTCTTGTTCACACGGATCAGATTTTCACATTCTGTTCCAGCCTCCTTTCAGCCAGTGAACATGATGATTTTCTAGCTAAATGAACCTCTATAAGCTAGACATCAACTATGTATAAATGCAGAACAGTACATCTAAAACCTGTCACGCTGTCAGAGTACAACTGTTTTCTCTACAAATATGGAAATTGTCACTTATCTGCATTCTCTCCTTGCCCTATTTCTCCCCCATATGTCGATATTCACCCATGTGAAAGAGGCCAATTATAGTTTGGCCGTTGTATAAATAATGCAGAAGTTGTCAGTGGCAGAAAATAATTTGTGTTAGAAGACTGAAGGATTGAATAAGGAAATAAAAGCACCTTTTAATGAGAGTAGTGATGTCTGTTTCTGTATTACTTCATGTTAAAAATGGTATTTAACCCCCTCCAACTTTTAGGAGTTATAATCCTTAATCTGAGGGCTGTTTTTAATAATAAAATCCTGGTTCAATTTTCAATGAGAATATTTTGCTCTGCAGTATTTTACCTTTTGGCTTTTTTCTCCAGGCACTCCTGGAAGCAGGCGATGTGTCTTTCCCCTTTGGCAGGTGCTAAACAGCACCTGAACTGGAGGGATACCCCAGGACCATGTTGAGGCTCGTAGGGAGTGGGCATCTCTTCCCCCGGCTTTGCAGAAAACATTTGGAAAGCACAGTGCAATCTGAAGTCAGGGTACCTTGAAAGTAAATTAATTAGGCTCATTAAAGGTGAAGTCACAAACTTCAGAGAAGCTGGGGTTGATTTTCAATAGCTGCTGCTGGTAGAGCTGGAGCCTGGGCATGTGCTGGGGCTCAGGCAGGCTTGAAGTTGCTGTGAAGTTGGCCAAGCTAAAATAGCACATTGTTAGCGTGGCTTTCATTGGCCTGTGCTTCTGGACAGTGGACAAAGTGTGATCCCAGATGATGGACTGAATTTGCTTAACTTCCTGTCTCCCTCCCTCCAACTGCTGTTTCTCTTTGTGTTATAGAGGCTGTTGTGGCCTTAGGTTTGGTCATATTTAAGCATCCCCTGGTGAGGTCTCAGTGGCCTGGCAGCCTTCAGCGAAGCTGGCTGGGCCGCAGGGCTGCTGCCTCTGCGGGGCCTCGCACCAAAGCACCAGATGAACCATGTGCCTTGCCTTGCCTCTCATATCTGACTCCTCATTTCCCATGGTGGTGATTTTAATGTAGCTAAAAAGGATAGTTACAGAAGGAGACAAAGAAAAGCCCTCATCTTTTGTGAGTCCTGAAACAGGAGTAGTGGAGGAGGTAAGCAAGTACCTCTTTATTTTTGTTGTTTTGTTGTTTTTCTTTTTTTTGGGGGGNTGGGTTTTTTAATCAGGAAGCTGCAATTTTCCTCGTTAGCTTTACTCTTTCATGATTGAGCTGTTTGTTTCCAGATGGCTCCTATGTATGCAGGGACAGGGACACACACAGCCCAATCTGTTCAGCTGCCGGCCTTGCATCAAACAGCCCAAGGTGCTGGGCATGCTGACTCATTTGGAGCAGTCGGGCAGCCCCTCCTGTAGCAGCTACTCTGGTGCTTCAATTTCCAGATAGGAAGGGTTTTTGTGGAAAGGCGAGATTTCAAGGTTCAGAAATTGATATGTAAAACTGCAGCCTCCTATCACCTTTCTAATGAAATTGAATTTATCAGTGTTTCTAAATGTGTCTGCTGTTGCAAAGCACTTTGAACTTTTTTATTCTGGGTGTTGCTTTTGGTAAGCTATCTCTCTTATCCATTCTGCTATAGCTGAGTTCTTAGTGTAATGTCAGGTGAAGTGTGTAAACAATTACTTTTTTTTCACATTTGACAAAAGTATTCACAAGAGAACAGGGATGGTGTGTGAAAATACAAAGTTAGCACCATGTGTTTACAGGTACAATGTCAATCTTGCAATGACCTTAAGCAACACATGCTTTTTTTTTTGTTGGAACACCCAAATACAATTCTTTGATTGATTTTACCTATGGCTGTTAGGATTTGAATTGACCAAACAGTTTCTGCACATTTCTTTCCTTACATGTGCCCTTCTCTTCTGTACTTTTTAAAACTGTGAGGGGAGAAGGATGGGAAATGTAATTAAAAACAGATACTGCAGTAAGCCCTGGTTAGGAGGCAAGCAACATTTAATGTATTGTAAAGGCTATAGAGATGACCTGTGTATAATCAAAAAGTAACTGTCATTAATGCGGTAGACAAGGTGATTAGGTACCACCCCAATGAAACTGTTTATGACTGATTTAATGAATTAATCAACTATTCTTCAGTTGTTAGAGTCTGGATTTCTGTATGTTTCTGTTGTATTTTCCCAGAAACGACCAGTGGTGGGTGGGTAAGCCCTGAGGTTCCCATGGTGAGATGCTCATTCTGTTCAGTGCTATGTGCATGTGGATTGCTGAGCATCTGGAAGTCCCTCTGACATTAAAGTGATCTGTACAAGTGAAGGTGTACTCCTAGCTAAAATACAAACTTCTGAAATGGAAGTGTGAGGTACCACTAAAAATGACTACTATGTATAGATTTAATTTTTCTGGAAGGTTTTGTTGAAACCTACATCATACCAGGTTATTTACGTAAGAGAAACATAGCATGTCTGAGCTGAGAATCCCTTCAGACAACAAATTATTAATATGTTAATGTGAGAATAGAATCACAGAATCATTTAGCTTGAAAAAGGCCTTTAAGATCATTGAGTCCAACCATTAAAGGTTGGCAAGGTGTACCAGGGAGATAAGGTGAATTTTATGAAATATTTTAAGTAGCTTACGAAAAGTGTGTAGTATTCTGGTAAGGTTTGTTTGTATTGGGTTGCTTGTTTGTGTGTGTGGAATTACTTGGGTTTTTTTGTGTGTGTAAGTGGTTTCGTTGGTTGGTTGGTTCGTTCCTTGCTCTCTTCCCAACTCTTCCAAACATTTGAACGATTAAAGCAGGGACTCCTTTAGTCAAAGCAATGCTATTGAACCCTAGGCCTTCCTATTAATGTTTAATCAGCAAATGTGAAGTTTTCTGAAACCTTGGTCACCTGGTTGTTATTGCTGCAAGATTTTGTCTCGAGAATTTTGTATGGTTTAAATTTTCTGAAGTTTCTCTTCAAAATGTCACTTGGAAATCAAAGTTGTTCTTACCTCTGCTGTATTAGAGCAGCATTTAAAAATAACTCCAAGTGCGTAAGTTCAGATGGCTATCACATCAGTGTCTGAAAAGGAAGTATAAATCCCACATGGAAAACATGAGCGTGTGATCTAAGCACTCCAGAGAAGGCTGTTTTTTTCAGACTCCTTAATGCTGAATGCTAATAAAATAAAGCTTTTAGAAATAAATGGCTAAGTAGCTTTAGTTTTTGTTCAACAGCAGAAAACCAGTCATTACTCAAATAATTTTGGACACTGAATACTTTAGACGTATCAGTCTTTGTCAAAATGAATAGTCATTTTTAATTCTGCATATTATAAAAAATAATATAACCCTGTGAATTCTTCTTGAATGTACCTGTGATGAGCAGCATTGTACAAACTAGAGTTCATTAAAACTTCCAAATTCCAATTATCCAAGTAATAGGGCCTTAAGATTATCCCTATTGTGGAACAGAATGTCTTAATGCTTTCTGTTGACATTTTAACAAAAACTGGGTGTACTAAAAGTATAAGTAGTTCAGATTTTAAGAATGTCAAGGTAGTGGATTTTTTTCCTTTTTTTTTTTTTTTTTTTTTAATATTTTGCCTTTATGACCTGATTTCGTTGTAGCATTCATAGAATTGGACAATTGTTATGGTTGAGAACTGTTTTAGGTCTCAGTAGATTATACTTTTTGGAAGCAAAAAAGTCACTTATACTGACAATAGCAGTAGTCACACGGTGTATAAGGAGTTCAAAGGTTACTTCTTGCACCAAGAAGTAAAACTGCCCAGGAGTTCCCTTCCATGGTAAAAGATAGTGGCATATAATTCTGTTCAAATTTAGGTTGTGCTTCATTGCTTTTGTAATAGATCTACTTGGGACAAATGCCCAAATTCAAGATGTGGTCAATGTGCTACCACAATTACTTCATTGTTGAAGAGCTTTCTTTGCCAGAAAAAGATATCTAAGACAGATGCTACTGTGACAAACAGCTTGAAGCTCACTACAATAGATACTGAAAAAATTCATATGGTAAGAAAGTAACAGTGTCAATACTTAACAATTTTGCTGGCTTAAGCTGACAGGTCAGGAAGCACCACTCAGATGCTGCTCACTCCCTTTCCCAGTAGAATAGGGAGAGGACTAGAGGGAAGGGCACAGGAAGTAAAATTGAGGGGTTGAGATGAAGGCATTTTGGTAGTACAGAAATAGAAATAATAATTATGTAAGAATTTGAATATACAAAATGATGCACAGTGCAATTACTGTAGGTGGCACCTACTGACTGATGCCCATTCCAAGTATCCAAGCAATAGGGCCAGCTCTCCCCTCAGTTTATATACTAAGCTTGCCATCATATGGTATGAAATATCTCAGTGGTCAGCTGGGCTCATCTGTCCTGGCTGTGTCCTCTCCCAGCTTCTATGGGCCCCCAGCCTCCTTGCTTTGGGGCGGTGTGAGAAGCAGAAAAGGTCCTTGACTTATTGTAAACCCTACTCAGCCACAGCTAAATCATCAATCAATGTGTTCACAATATTATTTTCTGAAATTCAAAACACAGCACTATACCGGCTACTATAAAGAAAATCACAACCAAAGCAATGACACAGCCCTGTCCATCTTAAATATGTGAGAGGCAATACTTGACCGATCTCTCCTAGTTTTTGGGATCAAGGGCAAAATTATTACTGTTTAAGCAGGTCAGGATTTGTAAATGACCAGTTCTACCAGCAGTGCCCAGCTTGAAGCACATTTGGAAGTGTCTTGTTTTCAGCAGGTGCTGGGCATGCATGCTGCTAAAATCAGGCTTAATTCATGCTTGGCCCAAAGGCAAATTTTATTCATCTGTTAGAGAAACTATGAGATAGAGGCACTTTGACCACATGACTGATGGGACTGTAGAGAATGCTGCCTGATGGAAAGCCTGATCCTGTGTTGTAGACCTGTCTTCACAGTCCAGGATATTCTGGGTGTTAGTCACATGCATTCCACATAAGATCTTTAAGATGAGCGTAGCTATACTGGGTAATGAGATTACTAGGTAAAACACACTTTGCTAGGCCAGTCCAGTGGCTTTTACCATTTTTTGAAAGTAGTGGGTTTCTACTTATTCTCTGTCACAGAACGCTATTGAATAAAGGTGAATAGTGTGTTCATAATATATGCTTTGTGATCAGGATGCCTATGTCTTCTGTCCTTGTAATTTTGTCTTCTTTCATACTTGTACTTGATTTGTACAATTACTGTTTAGTAGTCTCATATATAGTGTTTCAATTATGCAAACCTGAATGAATTTCCAAATTGCCTCAGGAACAAATAAAATGCAAACTGGGTGGTGGATTAAAAAGTTACTAAGAGATTTCTGTTTAGTACCTTTCAGTGTCCTGCTGTTTACATGATCACTTAATGGCATCCAGAGAGACCAGTCATTAAGCATTTTTTCTGAAGGTCTTGGGAGCAGGATACCTGCTGGTACATCCAAACAGATTTCTGAAAACTCTATAAAATCTCAGAAGTCTGTTGCTGATGCTTCATTTCTTATTCTTACTCCATATATGGTGCTGTGAGTCTCACATATATAAGTAATGATGTTGCTTCTTCAGCTGATTTGAATGTGCACGTGTGACTGTGTAGGTCTGTGTGGAGTTTACATTGGTATTGTGCAACTTGCACTCCTTGGCCAATTAGGATGTTTCTAGCCTGGCATGGTTATTTTTCCTGGCCTTGGGCATGTCTTTGCTATTCTTAGGAGCTTGGACATTGCCTCATATTCTGTCATATTGTATTTGTGGGAAAAAGTTTGGGGGTGCTAAATAAATGTCATTTAGCTAGGATACTTTAGGAGTGACCTTGAAGTATTGTCTTGGGTAGCTATGCTCAGCATTTAAGCATTATGCATGCAAACAGCCTCTCCAGTTCTTCAGAGTGAAGCCTTGGATTATAAACTTTCTGTGCATGTGCAATCTTGAGGGTAAGTATGAAAATATGTGCATGCAAATATGTGTGAAAATACTGGGTATTTTATATCCTTAGGTGTGAACATGTGCAGTTGTTTTTGTTCAAGCTACCTATATTAGCTGTCCATCAGTTAAATTAGAATAAAAAGGCTGGAATGAAGAATAAAGAAGTTTTAGAGATGCTAAATTAATTATTTTGTGCAAACAAGATGTTCTTTTAATAAAATACAATAAAATGAGATGTAAGGAGCAACCACAAAACCTGCAAACTGATGATTGTAATGCCAGTGTCTAGCACCAGTAAAATAAATAAGGCTGTAAAGAGTTATCCCATCACCTGATGTTTGTTTTTTTGGCTTTTTTCCAAATACAAATTTCCAAGCTTTTCACATTGGCATTGTGCTGAAGTCTTTTTTTGAGAATTCAGGGGGTGGAGGGTTAGATTTCAATGGCAAGAATACTAGAGAATTCTGGGGGATAACTGAGCAACAAACTCTCATTCTCTCCATGTTCCTGAAACAAAGGTAGGTTCTTAGGCTTTTGTTCTTAGTGGCAGCAAGCACATTTCATAAAACAACTCCAAAGATTTAAGTGACAACTTTCATTAATAGTGAAAGACTTTAAATTAATAACTCAAAATCGTTTAAGAAAACAAAACTCCAATCAAACAGCCAACATTTTTTGAGATTTTTTTTTTCACCTCCCCCTAACAGTATATTGGTCCCTAAGTTCATAGCAATGGCTACTAAAGGACATTGGTTTTTCAGCGATCAAATAGTAAAATATTTGGACAGTTAATGGCTGAAGGTTTTTTATTTGTTCAACCTTGTGCTCAGGTTATTGACTCTAGTATCCTCAAAGATTCTTCAACACTTTCAACACTGTGATGTTGAAAAATCATACTTATTTTGCCATTAGCCAAGTTAATTTATAATACTTTGTTTTGCACAAGAACCTTAAAGCCATGTACAAGTTGGGCATCTCAGGTTTTCCAAAAGCTGGAATGGTAGCTCTTCAATGTTGCAAGATGCTGCTAAATAAAGATATTTTTTGCTCGGTGCTACCACTCAGCTCCTTTGTTTAGGCAGCCTGCAGGCATTCTGAAGGACTTAGGTTTTAGCAGCCCCAAGCCCTCTTTTGAAAATAAGTGTGCATTTATAATTCCCATAAAGATACCTCTGTCTGTTTTCCTTCCTTTAAGAAGGGAAAAAATACTGCTAAATATTCCTCTTACAGTGATTGGTTCCTTCAAATCCATCATCTCTCAGAAGGGGTTCAGAATGAACATAATTGGCTTTTCATTCTTGTTATTAGGATTGTTTCTTTATTTATTTCTGATTTTAGACACTGAATAAAATACATAACTTGTCACTATTTCTTTGGTTATTAATTAAAATGGAAAATATGTTTTTGCTTCCTCATGTGACCACGTTTATGGAGTAAATATATTGCCTACAGTTGACCAGTGCAGATGTTCCAAACCTACCCCTGGCATACCCTCAGGAGATAGGTAAATGAATTTTAATGTACGTGTTCTGAAAGTGCAAATTGAAGCAGTTTTAATGAAGAAATCTAAAGACATCAGCCTAGAAGACTGAGCAAGAAAAAACAAACAAACAGTTTTACTTGATTTTTTTCCTGTAAAGAATAAATCTCAGTAGAAGCATCTCTAAGACTTGGCAGTTGCAGCATCTAGACCAAAGGAGAGAGCTGTCAGAATTATTGAAGAATGCCAAATTAAAATGAAGTGGGAATTAAAACGAACTTTTGGAATTACAGTGTGAATGAGAAATGGTTAAATCTATTTCCTGTTTTGTCTTCAGAAAAAAATGCATTATTGATCCGTATTTATTTTAATAAAACTTGGATGCTTTAGCTAATGTTAGTCTATCAAATAGTATAAAAAAGAAGTGGTAAAACTGTGGAGTATCATATTTTAACTGTCAGTGGTTTTGGTGGCATGTTGTTTCATGTTGTGTTGCTTGTAATTTGAGATATTTGATATCTATCTTTGCTGTCTAGTTTTTATGAGCTACTCAAATGCTACGGATTTAATGAATCTCTCTAGACCGTGCATTAGAAAGAAATCTTTCTAATGTGTCCACGAACTTGCACAACATGAAAGAAGTAAAAAAAATGTTCAGAACACTTATAATAATGCAAGTTCACAAATTTCTAAAAGCAGAATATAGCACTGCTGTATAACTACCAGTTTCTAAAAGTTTCAGTTTAACAAATACGTGAACTTCCCACTTCAGTTTCTTACTGCTAAGAATTTGTTCTGTGCAGTTTCCTTCCAAGAAAACTTCACAAAAACAGGTCAACATAGGGAATAGAGTTATAAGTGCGAGTAATTCAGGAATTTAGAAATTAATGTCAGTGGTGTGTATTTGATCAAAATAATAGCATTTTCATTTGGTTTTGTGAACTGCTTAAGTGAGTCATACAAGTCAATCTCTCTGAGAATTATTTGAGATGATGTGAAGTAATACATATAAGATAATGGTCCTTCAATAACAACATCTAACAAGGCAAATGTAGTTTCCTACCTTCTATTCTGTTTGTTCCTTCATGGCAACAAAAAAATGTTATTCAAATGCTAGTAGAAAGGAAAACTCAAAATGATCATTGATGACAAACCTGAAACACTGCAAGAGGGAGGAATGAAGTTGTTAAATAAGTATACTGTTAGTTTATGGCATTGGTTGAAAGGATGCTGTAGTTTTTGAGCTGAGTAAAAATCAGTATTGTACATAAACAGATAAAGGACCCACAAACATGAGGAGCACAAGTTTAGAGTGTAGGAATTCTGGAGTGGCACTAGAACCAGCACTGGTGCTTCTCACAACTGTGGGAACATGCAGGTCTGGAGAACAGGATACAGTGGGTGTGTCATGTGCATGGTGAGTGAGGAAGTCTGCACATGATGTGGCAACCAGGAGCAATCTTTGCCTGAGGGTACCACTCAGCAGGGGAGTAAAAGCTGTAATGCTGTAAGACTTACTACGCAGAAATGTAGGTGAAGTGATGAAGTTAGTACTGAAGCTGGGTGTTTTTTCAGCATGAATACCTATATCAATTTAAAAAATCCTGATAAAGCCTTGAATTTTGAGTTTTGTCGTCTGACAGATTTGTAAGGTGATTTGAAATGTTACATTTTCTGGTTTTTTTTCTTTGGGAAGAACAGCTTGAACTGATTTATCCAAACAGCATTTGTAGTTTTTCTGGGACTTAGATGGATAGTTTAAACAATTTTAAAAAAATGTATTCTTGTATAACAAATGTAGAAATATGCCTACATTCATTACATTGGGTTTTTAAATTTTAATTATTTATTTATTGGTCATTATTAATGTATTCCTCATTGTTCCTAGAAGTTGGTGTGTAGGATCACATGTTGAGTATCGTGGAGAAAGTCCAGTTTGATTTTTTTCATTAAGCCTTAGCTATTTTAAGAATATTTATTATGATATTCAAGAAATGTAAATTAGACCTAAAATATGAAACTGGCAGAAAATTTTATTTTACAGATTACTTTTAATGTTTATGTGGGTTTTTTTTATTTGAGAACTAGAAACTCAATTACATAATGAAAAGTCATGTACGTAGTCATGATTCATGAAGCTTTAAGTCTTTCCTGGGAAAAAAACCCGCAAATAAATATTCAATTGCTGTGCTGTAGTTAGAATGTGAAGCATATATAGAATAGTATCAATTGTAAGTGCAGGTTTAGAGTTATAATTCACACTTTTGCTAACCCAAAATATAAGTGCAAGGAATAAAACCAAATTGAGTTTTCCGACTAGCCAGCTGCTCTTTCTGCCCATTACTCCAGCGGCATACAACTCGGGGCTGTATGAAATACGTCACTTGAGAGTTTCAGCTGGAGCAGGTTCAATTAATAGGTGTCACTGGGTATGGTGTTTGCTACCACAACTGCATATAAATCTGTTTGTGATTCTAATGCTCAGTAATGACTTCATGTTTTTGTCACTGCCACCTACACTTTGGCAAACTGCAAAAAGTGTTGCATCTGGGCACATAAAGAAGGGTGCTATGTGATTTGTTTTCTTGATGTGATAGGTTCTAATTGAATAGTAACTCCTAGAAATTTTATACTGACTTATAAAGTAATTGCTTTTTAAAGTGAAAGTGATATCCAGCTGTTCTGGTGGGGTTGTGTATAAAACAGAGATTAGGCTCTAGCTACTCAGCATTTTAGATCTGGAAGTTTTTGCTGTGCATTGTTAATGAATAAAAGTTGAAGTAGTTATTTTAGTAGGAAAGTTATTTCATATGAATAACTCATTAATTAGTATAATGTTAGTAATAATTTGGAAGTATTTCTAAAAAATGTGTCCAGCGAGACTGAATTTACTTACTTTGCTCCATGAATTCAATGGCAAAGCAACAAACCATGCCCAGAGTGTGGGAGCTATCAAAATAGGTAACAGCCACCAAAATAGGTTATAGCCACTCTCTCTTACTTTTTGTATGTCGATTATCTCAGGATCTGGTGGCAACTTGGCACAGCAGAGAGCCCTGGGTATGGAAGCTGCACATCCCCTATCTCCTCACTGGAGCTGCCCAGACAGTGTGTAGAGGGAGCCTGTCCTTGTTGTTCTTCTTCAGGTGATGGTACCAACATGGAGACAGATGCTGTTATTGGGGATGAGAAATTGTAAGGAAGAGGTGAAATGCCTGGTCAAAGGTGTTACCACTTGGAGAGAGCAAATGTGAATCAGGGAAATATGAAGGAAGAATGATCTGGGAGCAATTGGTGGAAAGGAAGGGATTGAGCCACTCCTCTGCTTCATTTACTACACACTTTGCTGTTACTGCAGTAAATGAAGCTGGAATTCTACTGACAATCTTCTTCACTACATAACCTAAATTAATCCCCAGAGCATTCTGTGCGCTAAATGATGCAGGATCCTGTGAAGAAAAATAGTGGAGCTTTAAAGACTGTGTTGCACTAGGGGGTCAAGTTAACTTTGTACCAGAAATCTTACTTCTGGCTTCTCTTAACTTCAGAGTGCTTATCTTAGCAACCATAGCACTATTTTTACCTAAGTTGGGGGAGCGTGTGAGGTGGCTGGAAAGAGGGAGTAGGGGCCAAGAGGGTTGTGATAGATGTACACAGATTACATGCACAACTGTAGAGTATGCAGGAAACATTCAACTGGATGTATTCCCATGGAAGTACAACTCTTCCTGACCTCATTGTGTCTTTGATTTGAGGAGACAATTTTCCTACTACTTAATCATTTTTATTTTCAGAATACTATGGAAAGACTTACAGAGAGAAATGTAGGAAGGGGTTTCCTTAAAGAAGGACACATAGAAGGGAGATACCCGCAAAACAGCAGTTAGAGTTGCCAGGAAAATGATTTATAAATCCTAGCACATCTCTTCAATAGTCTCATCTTTCTTACGTAAACAGCAATTGCTTCCATGTGTGCTGATCCACCTAGCAGACTGAAAGTGAGGGCTCTTTTTGAATTATTTAATAGTTGGATTACAAATATTAATCGTAATGAGGACTGAAGCATTTTCTTAGAACACTTTTTGAATCTGAAGCTTTGTTTGCAGGTCTCTTAATGCAGCCTGGGACTGTAACTAATAGATGCGCGTGAAGAAAAACATTTCACTCTGCAGCCTTTTCCACCCACATCTTTAGGGTTGCCAGAAATCCTATCTGTCAGCTAAAATGATGTTAAAGTTCTGCACAGCTCTAAATCCAAATTTGACAGAGAATAGGATTAGCAGAATCTGTTCAAATGTGATAAAATAAATGAATAAAAATGAGTTGAAGAGGGAAGCATGATATTAGTGGAACATGACCCAATTATATATGTAAAAAATACTCTCAACAAAATAGGTCAGAAGTATTGACTAGACACATTTACATACTGTTTTGAATCTGGAGTCTCTGTGTAGCCATAATAGTATTATATAAGAATTTGATATCTATGTGTATTTATCTATTATTAACTCACAAAAATGTATGCAATTGAAGTGAGATAGTGGTATCTGACTCTTTTCTAGAACATGAGAAACTGCATAAGCCAGAGGTTCCTGCATTGATGCAGACTTCATATTGTTTCTTTTTTATAACTCTTGACAATAAAAAATGAATAGGTAAATTATATAAATTGAGAAAATAGATTTATTAGTATCAAAATACTTAGAGTGCAACTGAAAGAAGAAATAATTTAATTTTTTCAATAATAAATTTCCCCAGAAACAAGCTTTAATAGTACTCCCATATTAATAATACAAAGTAAGCAGAGCTTCCTAAAGAGTAATGTAACTCCAAACTCTCAGATTTTATTGTGCCTATTTTTTATACTGAGAAAGTGTTAATTTGCTAATTCGAAGAGGCAACATGCGCAGCTTACAATTTGAAGCTGTTATCCAGTTCTGGAAATATTAACAAATACTACAATTGGCTCTTTTCTTTCTTTAATGATAATAAAAGAAATAGTGGTCTAAAAAAGAAATTATGTTCAGATCAAATGTAGCTGTTTATTTATGGTTCCCTTATTTGGGTACTTTATTATTTATATATTTGGTTCCCTTATCATATGAGTGACCCACCTCTATATGTTGATTAGAAAAGTCTAGTTTTTGTAAAATTAAAATGTCTTGATATATTTTTAGGTAGCCAGAACTACTACCATTAATTGAAGAACATAGTAAATTTGAAATTTATAGGGCATTTCCTGGGTTTTTTTTTTTAATCTGTGCTTATTTTCTGTGTTCTATAAATAAAAGCAGTCTGAAAATCAGTGTCTTTAAAACAGCCATCAAACTTAAAGTGAGAATTAGTTGAACAAGCAAGTGACCTTTTAGTGTATAGTGAAGCTAGATGAAAATGGTCTTTAAATCCTGCTTTATCTTTCTTTAGCTAAAGAAAGCTCACAATTAGAAGCTGAGTTAACTCTTTCCTCAAGAAAGGTGAGAGCAAACAAGACAACAGTGAAGGTGAGAACGGCAGTTTAGAAGGAAATTTTTTTGTCAGTCTGCTGAAAACTGAGCAACATGGATTGCTGTTGTATAGATAATTCTTACCTTATGGTACAGAAGTTTAAAATATTAGTACTAGATAATTCCAGTTTTCTAAACAAATCAAAAAGAACTTGCAATACAGAAGAATGCTTTAGTTTTATGGGCAACTATTCAGAATAACTAGCTATACCTAAAAAATCGGACCTGTATTTTAAAGTAGATTTTTATAGCTTAATTCTAAATTGGTGTCATTGAAAGTACTTTACCCAATAGTACAAATCCATAGGAATTCATTTTCCTATCCACTGGAAATCCAGAGACTTATAATGAGTGGTCTTTCACTGGTGTGAATTTAATCAGGTGTAGATAATTCTAGCAGGTAGAGGTCATGTGGTTTGATTGTTAATAGATTTCACATCACATTAATGAAATGTACTTTTTTGGACTGACTTCCTCCAGCCATACCAGGGTTGGTATGTATTTGTACAGTGGCAGAATTTGTCTCTGTAAAGGTAATGAACTAAATAGCATACTGGGGTTTTTCTATGAATGTATCTAGAAGGACACGTCCTCCACCAGAGTAGAGCCAGTGCCAACCTACAGTACCTCAGCTTGGGCTGCTGTCAAACCTTCCCTCCCCTCCCTTTCTCCCCTGACTTTGTGGTTCTGCCCCCACTTACACCATTTCTTGCTCTTGTATGAGCAGATGGTAAGTCAGTTCAAGGAACTGCGCCAACAGAAAGTGGATCTAGGAGAAGAACAATAGTAATTATTTTGGCTGGCTCAGATCATTGGAGTTGCTCATAACCTAGTCATTTAAGCGTGAGTGCCAGTGCAAAGAAAGCAGCACGACTGCCTGGACGAGGGCACGGAGAGGAGCAAAAGGCTGGGAGCCTTCATTTAGATGCTTCTGGGGAGCTGTATAGTGACTAGTACCTTCCTAGATGAGTTGAGGGGCTAATAGCAGTTGGGATTGATTATCTGTGTTAGGTGGTTGGGGGAGGAAAGGGAGAAGATTGTTTCTTCTTGCTGCCAGTCTACATTTCTGTAGTAGTAGTTCATAGGAACTATTTCTCCTAGAACAAACAGAATGTGCTTATTCTTTCATTCCTAAATCCTGCCTGTCAAATGGGTTGATTTGTTACTTGTCTTGAAGGAAGTACTTTGCACTTACATTTGAAATATTATGCTTTCCCAGTTTGGCATCCCCAAATATCTTCCCCTGCATTACTGCATCTATAAGGAATCTTGACTGTTCTTTTGGTGGTGGCTGTATTTTTTGGTTTTTTGGGCTTTTTTTTTTTTGAGGGGGATGGGGTGAGAGGGGCGCATTTAATCATTCTTCCCAGTGCAGTACATAATAGTCTATTACATCAGAACATTCATGAGTAGAAGTACAGATGATCTAATACTCTCTTCTGTAGTGTATCCTGGACATTACTGATCCAGGAGTTAGTGTAGGGCACAATGCAGCTGAGCCATTGATGGTGCAGAATGCTAATTTCTGGAGCTAAGGAAGCTCCACGTGTTAGGCCTTGATACAGTTCCTTGTAAACCAAACTGCATAATCAGTAAGAGGGAGGAAAAGAGGAAGATCCTGCCTGTACACTCACAAATGTCACTTCATGAAATTTCTGATTTCAGGTGACTGATAATGAGTGTGCTCACAGAGCATAAAAGGCCAAAATCACTTATGTCTGCTGGTCACTCATTTGCTTCAGTAGTTAGCTGAGAACTGGGGCTCTTGGCTTTGGTCCAATGCACAACAGAGGAAATGGGATGGATAAACAGGTTTTTATCAACAGATTTTCAGTGTCTACACTTTGTTCTGAGAAAAAAAGCCTTGTATAGGACACTCATTTATTTTTACCTTGTTCTGCAAATATTAAATGTTTGTTCTGCTAGGCATATTGACAACATTTAGTGACCTTCTTAGCAGAACCTCTACTGTGTCTCTGTTTTACTTGGGCTTGCTCATGAATAATTGCTACTGGACAGGCCTAAGATCAATAGAAGTTGGATTTCTAGAGGACTTTGACATCAGAGCCTTAAAGTTTAACAGTTAACACTTTCTCATCATTGCATTCATGTTGTGTGTGCCCCTTACCAGCAGGATCAAGACCTCCTTTGCACTCTGCCCTCTGTGTTTAGATCTTTGTTTTATTACTCAGGATGTTGGAAAAGTTGCATTTCCAAATTGTGTTAGTGATTGACCCCATCTTTTTGGGACTTGCTGTTACAGAGAAGGAACAAGGTAATTTAGAAGCAGAGGGCACAGAAGATGGACCTGAGTAAGGTTACAGGGGAATGAGTAATTCTAAATTACTCAGTAAGATTGCCTTTTTTTTTTTTTTTTTTTTTTTTTTTTTCCCCTTTGGACAGGGGAAAAACAGAAATTTTCTTTATGGTGATGACTCTAGAAGTCATTGCCTTGAAACTACTAAACTGCATCAACATACCTGCTTTTGCTTCACCTGGGGAAAACTGTAATTTATAGATCTCATCATGATATCTCAAAATAATTGGGCATTCTTTATAATAATGTGTTGCACTTAGAGTTTTATTTGTAAGCTTTATATGACATCTGAGAACCTGCTAAACACTGTAGTCTTTACACCCCAACTTCAATGTGTGATCTCTCTTCTCTCCATCCATGCCAGCTCCTGTGAGGGTCAGAACCACTGGTAAATGTGGTTTTGTGCTTGAGTGAGAAACTCAAGATCTATTGCTGCTTATTTAGTTCTTGTTCAGCTGGGTTTTTGAAAGTCATCTGCTGAATTCCTTGCAGGGCTGTGAACAGACTTCGTATTTCAAAAATTTTTCCACTTAGACTTATGAGTGTTAAAAGGATTTAACAAATACAGTGACATAAACCTTGCAAATACTGATCAGAGCAAGCAAGTGCTATTATCCATGGTTTAACAGATGGCTAATCTTAGAATATGTGCTTGTTTCATCTTTACTAGCACTGCAGACAGCTTTGCTAGTGTTGAGTAACTCCTGTCTGCTGAAGCTGGGAATGGGGTTCCCATCCTCAGCAGCTGTTCATTTGAAACCAAAGTTTAACTGTTGAACTCCTCCTTTCACTATCATTAATATTAAAATTAAAGTGAGATGCTTCACTATTCAATAAAAATTTCAAACTATTGCAGTTTTTCTTCAGTGATTTATTTATGATTTTGGTTATTGTTTTTTAGGTCTTCTTGAAACTTTTAAAGCCTGACAGATCCAAAGAAGAACTCTGACTTAAAAAATGATCTCACAGTAATTTATTAAACTAAACTGCTATTTTCATTTAGGCAAACACCTTGTGTTGCCTAGAATAAACTTCGATAATGTTGCCTGTCAAAAGCTGTGACAGAACTACTGGGTGCCTGGCAGTGAAAGAACTATGTTAAATAAAATCTAAATCATGTTTCTAAATCACATAACAGAAAATAGGAATAGGAGCACCTTTTGAGGAAGAGCCATTTGAGCTATTCCACAGTCTTACTTATTTTTTTTACATTGCTTTTTTCCCTGTTCTACTGAAGCTGTAGGTACTGCTTAATGTTTAGAGTTTGAAAGAGGGGAAGAGTGGGAACGTGCCTTGAGCATGTGTGGTATTATTTTTTGGGTCTGTTTTTTTCTTTTGTGTGTTCAGCCCCCACCCGTAAGCATTTTGATGCTGAACGTTTCTTCCACATTGTGGGGAAAATGTAAAAACCTGGAGGGGTAAAAAGAAGTTAATTGGTCTTTGCAAAGCTATAAAGCTACTATGTGATGTCACGTAGGCCAAGGCATGGGAGAGAATTGAAAACTGATTGTGTCTTTGCTTTGTCTGTATAGCTTGTGGTGTTTTACTGCTATATTATAGTGCCTGTTATCTCATAGAAGGTTTGACTGAGTGCCTGCCTTGAGTGTGATTCTTAATAGAAAGCACTGAATGTTTATCTTGCACTGTTTGGACAGCGAATCTCAGAAAACTGGTGAGAACTGGTGGTAGTGATCAATTTAAGACTAGGATTCTTCTTTATTTCATATTTTGGTAAACAAAGGTGTTGACATTATTGAAGTTTTTCCCCTTTAGACATGGGAGGGAACAGGCACTGTAAATCAAGCTGAAGCTGGGTTGTGCTTGTGCAAGAACTCAGTTTTTCACCTGGTGATTAAATGATGGTGACTTGTGAGTCAGGACAGACACCTCCTCATCATACCAAGTGATCTGCTGGCTAGTGCCTCCACAGGAGGCCAATTCATCTTCACCTTGAGAGGGAAATATGCAGTGCCAGCAGAAGACTTGGTGTCCAAGTACTGCCTGGATGCTATTCCAGGAACTTGCACTTTGTACTTAGTGATTTTTTTGTAAAAAAAATTTCAATAATGTTTTAAAATTTATGATATGTTTTAAAGAATATATTACTATGCAGAAATTATTAAAATTAAACCCTCCTTCCCTGTCTATTTTTTCTTTTATTCATGTTTGCAGCAGTACCAGGTTGAGAGACTACACTTCAAAATTTGGAAGCATACATGGGATTTTCAAACAGCCTATTTTTTTAATATTCTCTGATTCCTTTTTTTAGTTTTCACTATGTCATTTCTATCTTGTTCATTGGTAAAATGGGCTTGTTAAAGCATCATTAATAATGATGTTATTAATGCTGCTTGTTTAAACATTTTGTTCTGCTGACACTTGGCCAAAACAGATTGTAGGAAGAAATACTAATTAGAAACTTCTAATCACCATCCGTACTTTTGCCTTGTGTCATAAAGATGGAGATCAAGCAACAGCAGAATGATGTCTTTGCTGCCTTTGAAGTCCTAGGAGCTTTGGTTACAAGGTTGCACTGAAGAAATAGGTAGTGTTATACCTGATTTCAGGTATTAGCTCTTACTACATGTTAAAGTCGAGTGAAAGCTAATTTATACACACTGATAGTTGGGTTCAGAGAGTGGATTTTAGCTCAGAGTAGTGGTTAAAATTTTAATAGAGCAGTGATTCTGCTCACTTGGCCTGTTGGTGACACTTACTCATGGTGACTATAGCGTGTGGTGCTAAGTCTTGTTGTTTAAGACTGTGTGTATTTGATTTGAATGACAAAAAATCAGCACTGTAGCTGCTGAGGTCCGTATTACCACTGGAAACTTTTGGGGCTTTTTATAAATGTGAATTTGGTCACATTTGGATCAAATTAAACTGGAGTCTGTATTCTTCAAGGCTAAAAGAGAAGCAGCTTTCCTCCAAAGCCAGCTTCTCTGAATGAAGAAAATCATACAGAATTTCATAGTCATTTCCATACAAAGAATGAATGCCTGAGCAGCCTCAGAGTAGGTACCAAAAACTGCAACCAGTGCTGTAACTGAAGGAAAGTGGTTGGAGTGACCCTACTTCAGAGAGCAGTTACCAGGCTCAGTGTGGCTGCTGTTCTCTCCAACAGTGCTACCCGCTTCAGGGTGAAAATCCTTGGAATAGGGTGGCTGCTGTTTGAAATGTAATATGGTTTGCAAATTGGTTACCAGTACCATATATACTTGTAAGACTGCAGCTTCATTCTTTCAGGTTTTCAGTGCAGCCTTGAAGAACAAAAGGACAGAGCTAGAATTTAACTCAGTCTTTAAGTCATACGAGTCAGAGCAGTTCTGGGCTGTGCTTGGAGCCCCTTGAATATTCCGCCTGTGAAAGGAAAGAGTAAGATATGTCACGGCACAGTCTCCTCTCAGATAATCTCAGAGATTGTAATGTGAATGGTAAGGAGAGAGAGACCTGGTGGAACTTTATGATCTGTTTAATGAAAATGCTTTATTGAGAAGGTCATGTTGATGATCACTCAAACTTTTCATTTAACAAAAAGTGAATTATAAATAAAAACCTTTGCAATTACTTATTTTTAAAGCAAGATGGATTTATTTGAGGTAAAGGAGTGTTTTTGTGGCAACATAAATTTGCTTTTTTCTTAAACTTGAGTTCTTTTACTGTGTCAGTTAAAATAATTTTGTATGTTACAGTTTAAGTATTATATCAACATTTAAGAAGCACAAGTGTGAGTTTTGGTGCAAAACTTTTATCCTGCACTTTAGTAATTAAAGTGATAAGAATAGGAACTACTTTATGCCATGTGTAAAGTAATCAAAAGTATGTACTTGATTCTTTATGAAAAGGAATATGTTATATGTTACTTTATTTGTCAGCATCTTCAGAGTTTTCCCTTTACCTAGGATGACTAACATGTTTTAGGATTCATCTTATTTTATAATTTCACCTTTCTGTTTGAAGTATTGCATTTTTTAAGAAAGTTACTGATGAAAATGATCTTTTGACAATATTGATTCATCTGGCTTTCACTTCTAGGCCAGTGTTTGAAAATGACAATCAACTGTTTAAAGGGAAATAAACCCAACAAAACCAAAAACTAAACAAACCAGAAAAGCAAACAACAACAACAAAAAAACAAAACAAACAAAACCCACAAACAACCAACCAAAAAAAACCCTTAAGAAAACACTTCAAAAGCACAGAGATCAGCAGGATATTAATATCTGTGGATAGTTAGCAATCAACTTGGGGAAGTAACAAATGTGCCAAAGAGCTTCTTTATGTCAGGGAAGGAAACTCTGCAACAAAACACTTGATATGCACTCTCCACAATGCTACCCAAAATGTGTTATAAGATCTAAACATCTTTTTTAATCTTTCTGCCCGAGGCTAATTTTCATTTGGAAAGCATAATAAAGTAGCAGAATAATTAAAACTTACAGTACAAAAGATGAAGCAATGCAGAATTCTAGATTAGTTCCGGTTGTTCCAATTTCAACATCAATAACCCGAAATAACTGTTCTAAAGATGAAGTATACCCTCTGAAAATCATATTGGAATTATCCAGTGAGAGAGACATTGAACTAGAGGTAATTCTGGTTACTATTTTTCAGTAGGATTCAGAATGCTAATGCTTTGGTTTGTAATAGGATGCCAGAGCAGGTATAGGGATGCTGAGGTGGCTGTTCAGCCGCTTCAATGTGCGGTCACGTTTGGTTTTTTCTCTTACTAGACAAAAAAATTTTTATTCATGAATTTATACTAATCAAGAAGTAGATTTTAAAGCAATTATGCCGTCTACAGAGTTGGTTGTAATTATGAAGAACATTAATCAACAGTTCTCATCTGTCTGATTAGTAATTTTTAATCATAAGCAGAGAAGAAAACACAATTGTGTTGTAAATAAAAGTAATTGAACTCCATCCTCTGGCTTGTGTTCAAATGTATGCCAAGAGGCAGTCAGTATGGCCTAGGCTAGCTAGTTGGTGAGAGATGAAAGAGTACATTGGTTTGCCCAGGTTTTAAATGATCTAAGCATATAAGGGTGTCTTTCAGTCAGCCACCTGTCTGTGCTACTTCATTATTGTCCAGTCTTCCATGTTGTATGGTCAGCACCAAGATAGTGTCCTGCATGTGTATCAGCAGGTTTCTTGCTTTTGTGCATTTATTGTTTTTTCCAGAAAAAGCTAAAACCACCTGAAAAAAAAAAAAAAAAACAACAAAACAAACAGAAATCAAACCAAGCCCCAAACCTTGTCTCCTCTGATTTACACATCTAGTTGGAGTCATTTTGGTCTCCTGCAGGTGGTTTCTCCCCCTTTATAGTAAATTTGTTTTCTCTGCCCTGGGGCGAGGGGAAGGAAATCTTTTTTGATATATTGGTAGACCTGCCAAAAACTATATACAGAGAATGATTTTACTTACCTCTATCTAAAATAACTGCTCTTCTTTGTTTTTTTTTCACTTGGTAATGTTGTCACATTAAAATACAGTTGTAAAATCTCATAGTAAGGCTTATGAAGACAGTGATATTCATGAAAGTCAGAACAAGTAGATAAACAACATCCAGCTCTTGACCAAAACAGGCTACAGAGTGCTTGGGGTAAGCAAATGTCAGCATGCCTAACAAATCTGATCACAGCCTATATGCATGGCATATTTTGGAATATTGTAGGGCAATTATAGCAACTTCCCTTGACTAAGTTTAGACAGAAGGGGACTACACATGGTCAGTGCTGTGAAAAAGCCTTGATACACAGTTATAGTGGCTTTGTAACTAAACTTACTTTGTAGTAGGAAAATTATCTCAGATGCATAGTTTAATTGGGCATAAACACCATGTTTCTTTCTTCGAATAATGTGTTACTGTTGAATCTTCTCTTCCCCTCAGTCTTTTATATAAACACTATTTCCTTAGCACTTTACGTAGTGCTCTTCAGGTTCAAAACCCTTTACAGAAATTATTGTAATTAATTCTCACATCTCCTGTGAGAGAGGTAAGTAAATATCATTATCCTCATTTTTACAGATGGGGACTCTCATCTGGAGAGGTTAAGTAACTTACCCAAGGCCACAAGGGGGAATATTGTCATAGCTAGTCCTGCAAACTCAAGAGCTGTTACCTTAGTCTTTTACTTCATTTGCTAGATGACAACTCATGTTGTTAATGGTTACTTCTGTGTTATAGAAACTGGCTCTGTGATTTTACTCCCTGTGTCTTAGCAATAATTGAAAGAAGAAACTGGATTTTCTGTAGTTACAGTATAGTAATACAGCCTCTTTCAACAGGAATGCCAGGTGACTTTCCTGCTATGCCTGTAATTAAGTAGAAAAGGTAGAAGGCAATGCCCTTTACAGTTTTTCATGTGATACTGCCCAGTCCACAGAGACTTTGTCAGTTCGGGTCATGTTTTTTTGGAGCTCTGCTTTTTTAGAGATGGACAATGTGCAGCCTATGGAGTTTTTTCCAAGCTGTGTATGTTAGACTTCAGAAAAATACAGATACTGATTGTGTGTGCTTCTGTAGAGAGCTCTTTTTTCTAACATAAAGAACATACAGAAGCAGGGATCTGTTATTTAAGTAATTCAAAATACTACCTGCGTTTTGTTGTGTTTTGCAGACTGTTGCATTGAATATCTGAAAAAAAAATCTTGTTTCTTGGTCTCATCCCCAACTAGAAGATGTTTAAGGAATTGAGTTTTCTGTTTGACTTTTTGGTTTCTTAAACTTTGGGGAAAGGTTAGTAACAATGCAAAGAATTCAAGGAATTTAGAGGACTACTTAAATGGATATTGAAAGGAAAAGAATGAGAAGGATGTATTTTAAAAGGATAATGAATGGAAAAGAATGAGAAGGAATAGAGATATCTTAGAAATATATTACTTGTCCCTTAACCGTTATATCATGAAAAACGGAATTGTAGCCAAGATATATAATATGTATATAATGTTAGTACAGCTAGTGTCTTTGAGATCCACTCACTTTTAGACTGTGCAGACATTAGGACAGTGGTACAGTGCAGGAAGCTGTGAGGCTCAAGTTACCAATAAATGGGGAAATAAGTTTGTAGGTTATAAATGGCTTTGTAGCCAATAAATGGCTTGTAGGTTTCCAGTCACGCAAGAAGTGATGGAGAACAAAAGGGAGAGGGGAGGTTTTTTAAGGAAGGTTGTCCAAGCAGTAGTTGTAATGATTAAGATAAGAACTCAAACTCAGGATGGAGCCTGTGCTCTCTTCTTCAGTCAGACCTTTCGTTTGCTAACTTGAACTTGAATTATTGTGAGCTTTTTCTATCATCTAGTGTCATAGGGTCAGGTGTGGAACTTGATTGACTTACCCATAAAGACAGAGGCACCTGTATTTTTTTGGTATTGCATAGATGGTGTAAGATTTCTCTGTAGGGCTGCTGAGTGCTATGTGAGAGCCTTGAGATGTCTGCATCCCACTTCTGGAAGATGCTTGGTGTACTTAAGGGTATGTTTGATAGCAGCATGTGCCTTGTTGGGGCTTCTCTGATGTTGTATTCTGAGTCCTGTAAAACACTTAACAAGTTATAAAGCTCTTAGTTGCCTTGCACAGGCATTTATACCAGAATGGAAAGATGAAAAGGTGGAAGGAGCCCAAGCAAGAGAGTGACATAACATGGTTTATGAATCCAAGTGAA
The DNA here is from genome assembly GCA_013397095.1 of Sterrhoptilus dennistouni. Lineage (NCBI taxonomy): Eukaryota > Metazoa > Chordata > Aves > Passeriformes > Zosteropidae > Sterrhoptilus > Sterrhoptilus dennistouni. The sequence continues at coordinate 3,296,125 of VWZU01008857.1, read as the reverse complement.
GGAAAAAATACTGAGTATTTTGCCAGACATTCTGTGAGCTATGTGCTCAGCATATGTGCAGCAGCAGAGATTTGATCAGTTGCCACTGGGGTGGCGAAATTAGTCATCAGTGGAAGTGTTAGGTAATTTTTCATGCTAATGATTAAACTAACTGGAGTCTTCACAGAAAGTTAGGATGTAAAGCTTGAAAAATTAAATTCTTATTTGCTAGCATGCTATTCCACCTTCCTTCCAGACATACATACTCCCTTCTATATTGAGTTATGGATTATTTTGTCTGTAAAATTCAACCAGAAACTCTCCAGGAATAACCAAATCACAAATTTTTGTTTGTAGTTTGTGTTATAAAATTGTCTTCTTTTGAGTGTCCTACTCTTTGGTTTTAAAACCTATGCATTTATTTAGATATGATTTCCTGGGGTTTTATTCTTTAACTAGGCTGAAAAAGCTGGTCCTTTTTGTTTTTTCACAGTCTGAATACTGGGTTATCTTCAAGTATTTGTATAATTCGAAAGTAAATACTCTCTCTGTTGTTGGATTTTGCCAGTTAAAGGAATTAACTATACAAAATAACTATTTAAATTTCTTCATTTCCATACACTTAAGTCACCGAGGTTTGCTTGCTTTTGGAACATCATCTAGAAATCTTGTTAGTAAAAGTTTATCACTATATCATTATTCTCTGTTATGATGAACTAAGGGTATCCTTCACTTTTGCTTTGCCTGGTGGCAAAGCATAGCGTACTTTGGTGGCTGTCATAGCTTGCTAAATGAGATCACTGCAAGCAGTTCAGGATTTTAATTTACTTCTTTCTTTTGCAAACTCTTTGGCATTATTTAGATGATAAATATGCCCTACAAAAAAAGCACGAAGATTTATGTGTTGGTGATGGAGACGTAGGTGTGATTTCATGTTCTCTGACTTGAATTTCTTTTCTGGCTCCATGTCATCACTGGCAGCCGAATCAGCAGTGTAAGCCTCATGCCTCCTGCAGTCATGATATCTCAACTAATCAAAATCTGTAAAACTGATTTTGTTTGAATTTTGAAACTTTCTATCTGGCACCTGTGTTAGTCCTGTGTGTCTATAACATTATGCAGCAGAAGGACAGGGTTACTGGAAAGATAAAGAGGAAGGTAAAATATGGATGTGATAAAGGCAAAGATTGTTTAGATAAATGTTGAAAGGAACATTTTGGAAACCTCTAATCAAACATAGGCTATGCTCTTTTTAAACAGAAAAGAGAACTTAGAAAAGAAGCTATGCAGGTCCTGTTGTCTACCTGCTTTGGGCTCTTGCAGGCAGGTAGGAAGGCCTGTTGATTAGGAAAGCAAACACCGCTCTGCCAAATTCGCCATCGGGGCAGAAAGAGGAGCCAGAGGAAAAAAAAAATCCCCAATACTGATTATATCAAGATCAGGAGTCCTTGATAATGATTCCATAGAGCAAAGGATAAGCTAAGATCAGAAGTCAAGAGCAAACACTGGAATGAAAGGAATGAGTAAGCCAGTAAACTCATCCTGCTGCTCATAGATTTTCCATGTGGCTGCCTTCTGACTCCTTGGGGTAGGTTCTCTTCTTGCAGAAGAAGTTGCAACTGTGACAGCTGATTTGCCCCCAGACAGATAATGATTCATTATTGTCCGTGTGTGATGGGGTCTCTAAAAGTCATGGTGTCAGAAGAAATTACTGCAGGATTGCAGAAGACAACAATTTCTGTTCAAAACACTCTTTTTGAACTGCTGTGCAAAATTCTGAGCAAATGCTTGGAAACAAACATTTTCAAATGTTGTTCTTTCTAAAGAAAATAGTATCTTAAGACAAATATGCAGAGATAGTAACAGGACAAAGTGATGAACAATCGTGTTGCCATTTTCAGTACCATGTTCACTTCTCACCAAAGAATTAATGTTCCTGTCATGTTCAATGCTGAAGTTTAAACAGTTCTCAGGAAGTCCTTTCTCTTCCTGAAATCTGTGGTGCTTCTTTGTTATGCTAACTTGAGTAATAGCAACAATCTGGCTTTGAACTCTAATAGAATGTGAGTTACATAAAGAGGAATTTTAATCAGTCTATAGTGTCTATATACTCCTGGCAGGGTGATGATTGCATCCTTCTAGGTAATGTTTACTTGGATTGTAATACATGAATAAATGGCAAGCTAACCTGACTTCAGTTAATAAAATCATCTTCCTTTTTGTCAAGGTTGCTTTGTTTTAGTGTGATTATTAACTGTTCAACTCACATTAGGTGCAAAAATACACACTTCTTTTATCACCTTACTTCAGAGAAAAAAATGCCTCAAACCTCTTATTTATTTGCATATACAGGAATTCTGGACTGTGCAGGCACTTCTCAGACCTCAAGGACCAATACAATTACTTCTATAGATGCTCTGAGTCTTTCCCTGGCTTCTAATGAGAGATTAATCAAACTTCAGAATAATCATTCTGAAAGGAAAACAAAACAACTGAAAAATAGTCAGGTATTATGTAATATATACTAAACTTACAAAAATTAATCATGTAGCAACAAAAGTGGGTGCTATGATTACTAGCTTTGACGAGGAAATTGCTGTTGCCAGGAAGAGTCCAATTACATGAACAGCTCTAATAAATAAGCATGAATCTTCCTTCCCCCTTTTTCTGATAGGATAGGGAAGTGAGATTTCAAATTGGAGCTAGAAAATAACTAATCCTATAACTTATACTCTTCAGTTTTCTTTTATAAAAACTTAATTTGGTGTGAATTATAGATGAAGTTATACCTACTGTAGGAATGATAATCTGTGATACTGCTGAATGATAATTACACTGCTGATGACTTTAAAGAGTTTATCGTTTAATACAGCCCTGCCTGGTAAAACTACAACTTGTGACACGTGCTAAATTAAGGTTTTAGTTGCACAGGGAAAGGGAGTGACAGCTTTTGTGGTGCCTTGTCCTATAGCCTTTTGTTTCAACATAATAATTTTTAGTGGACAGTGATTTTTTTTTAAAAAGTGAAATACAGAAATTTGAATTAAGCTTAATTCAGCTACATGCTGACAAGCTGTTTTGAAAATCTAGTTATATCTGTAAGCTAAACATAGTCTCTTATTAAAATGAGAAAATACTACTTTTTCTTCGCAAGTAAAATGTTTGGTTTTTTAACAGAAAGAGAAAACATGGAGCAGCATACCACTATATTTGGATATTCTTCCAGTCTTAAAGTACAGTTCAGCTTTTATTGTGGTGAGAGACCATTTTGCGGAACTGGGATATAAGCCTATGTTGAACTCAGCTGTTCTTCTCACAATTAAGCACATATATGCAGGATAAAATTACAGAGAAGATTAATGTAAAAGCTGTGAAGTCAAGCACTAAAAAACCTCGGCAGTGCTGACTATTATGTTGCCCAGGCAACTTTATTTCCATTGTCTTCATGTATTGGGGTAGGTTTCTTTCCCTATGATCATACAGGAATAGAAGAAGCATTTGTTTCTTGATCAGTGTCTCTAGTCTCCAGACATAATTCTCAGCCTTTGTGCAGTGCTCAGTCTTGTCTACTGCCCATTATGTTGTCCAGCTGAGATGGATGACTGAAAGCTTGATATAAACTTTAAGACCCACAAGAAAGAAATTAGGGTCGTACCTTGCTCTACATGGTACCAGTAAAATGCAAAACATTATTGATATGCATGTTGGAGGAAGTGGATGTGGAGTTCATAGTGTTATTAGTTTTGTGCCAGCTTTCTATAGCAAGAATAACAGGTCAGATTTAGGATCAGCCACAGCTAGCAGTTTTTAATAGCTTCAGCCTGACCAAATTTGCATGTATTTTCATGGGTCAGTGGTTTTGACTCTTTTCCTATATCCTCTCATATTTTAAACAAAACAAGTGGACTGGAAAGAGTGTGGAGAAGGTGGATGGAAGTGCGAGAATACCAGCACATAGAAAATTACATATTTATGCCTCAGCTTCATTTTTGAAAATCAGTATTTCAATCTACAAGCTAGTCGTGTCTCTTCCACCCCCTCCTCTGAAGACTGACAAAGTAGGAGATGAAGCATGGATTATTTTAGCCCCATTGTTCAGTCTGCCAGAGCTATAAGCAACTAAACAATGACTGTGTACTTAAAAAAACATTAGTTAAGTGTAATGTGGGTGTTGTGAGCTCTGCAATAAAATAAGATGAACGGTATTTTAATGATTAATCAGCTAGATACCAGCAAACCTGGATAGCAGTTGAAGAACCTTTTACTCCTAAGAAGGAATGTTAAAAGGAGAACACCATAGGTCCATCGGAGCCTGTCGTAAAATAATATGGCTTAAGGAGAAAAAGGAAGTTAAATGCTAGGTATGACCATTTTGGAAGTCATGGAAAATTGTTTATGTGACCTTACAAGCCATTTAATAATCAGCAAGACTAGAGAACAGTAAATATGTTTATTGATCCAACAGTAGTAATTTAGTTTCAACGCACCATGTTTTGGGTCTGATTCATGGTGCACTAAAGTGGAAACTTTTCAGTAACTCATATGGAACCATCTGTAATACTTGAGGAATACTTAATTTGGATGTAGCCTTTCAAGTGTTATTTCTTAAAGGAATAGATTAGTTTAACTCCAGTATGTACATTTTTTGTTTTTTCAGATGCAAGGGGGAGAATGGTTTTGGATGGCTGGTTCTTAATCAGATGCAAAATGTAGTTGAACTTTATTGCACCAGATAAGCAAAAGCGCAAATATTGAAGATTTGTGAAGAGACAGTGCCAGGAACATTAACAGTGACAAGTCTTGTCTTGTTTCTGGCCAATCTGCAAATCTAACCTGACAAAGAAATGCAAAAACCACAAAGCTCCAAGGTCCAGAGCAATCCTGCCAGGTATAAAAAGCACAGAGAGAAAAAGAAACCAAGAAGAGAGAAAAAACCAGATCTTATTTAGGCGTCTTAATAGGATGGAGATTACACAGTTGTATGAAATACAGAAATACACTGTTCTAAATGAAAAAAATTTCTCTAGAGGTTTGCTGTTGTTCATAAATTTTTCTTCTCACAAGGAATGCTGTTGGCAAAGACTGGAGAGCCATGCTCTTGGAAAAAGACTAGCTGAATCTTTGGCTCACTCTTACAGTGGTGGGAAGACATAGGTCACTTTGCCTAGAATATTTCTAAAATTAGAAAGCTGTGAAATTTCGTACTAAAACATGAGTCCAAAACAGTTAAGTTCACATGAAGAAGACAAACCCAAAGCAGCAAACTGAAACCACTCAAAAAAAGCTGGTTCCGGAAATAACTGACAGTCCTACTGTTGTGGCAAGCCCTTCAGTCCAAGGATCTTGGTCTAGCCTTTAAATTATTTTGGACAGCTAGGCAAAGTTAAGCTAAATTAATTGATCTCAGGCCATAAGCTCTGAACTTTGGAAAAGTACATCTTCAGGTAAGAAATTCAGACCTTGGTACATTTCAGTTATGTATAGAGCAGATGAAATCAGTTACAGTATGTAGCTGGGGCTTCAAAGAGCTCTTCTCAAAAAATATTTCTTGACAACATAATCCACCTGGACTATGAAATGCAACAGCATCTGTGATTTCTGATAATAATGCATTTTTCTGTAGACCATAACATGTTGGTGTTGACGTTTAAGTATTGCTCAGTGAAGATGTTTCACAGCTTGAAGAAGAAGAAAATTTTCTCTTTCTCAGCACATCATCATTCTTTTTTTCTGAGTGGCTAATTTCAGCAGTAGGAGAAGGAAACAGGCTGAGCAGCAGTAGCAGCAGCAGCAGCGGAAGGATCACTGAAGGATGACTGTTTCGGTGTAGCCTTCCCCCTGTGTGCCATTGTCTGTTTGAGTTCTGCAGCTGCTCTGTTCTTTTTTACTAATTGCCCCCTGTTGCCCCTTCAGGTTCCCTCTCAGTGATGACTCTTCCCACCATCCCTCATTGTCATCTGAAAGGCTGGTACTACTCTTTATCCGAATACTGGATGCCATTTTTAGGAGAGGCTGTAACTCCAGGCAAGAGAGAAGAGAGTGTAATACCCCAGTAAATCTGCCCACCCACAGCACCACTGGCCATCTCCATGTAGCACAGCACTCCAGCATATCTCTGCACTCCACAAGGTGTTTTGGAAGGCCTGGAGGGTGGCTCATGACCTTTCTGCACTCATGTGATCTCAGACAAGTACTTCATTTAGAAATACTCGCTAAGAAAATAGATTAGGTTTTTTTCGGTCCCTGTCTCTTTGGTTATATTTGCCACAAAACTTTGACTCCGTAATTGTTAGGGTTTGCCAAGATCTGATTTCCTCAATGTATCAACAGAACAGTATGCCCTAGTATACTTCAGTCAGGGAATAAATGAATCATTAGCTAACCTCACTTACTAGCTGGGACATTTTAGATAGACATCAGATATGATCAGTACACAGCAGAAGGATGCTGCCTCTCTGAACTACTCCTCAAGGGAAAAACAGTAGTAAAGTGACCTCGTGTTATTTCTCTTCTCATATTTCATAATGAGTTACATGGACTGACCATTATTGTGAGTTACTGCATTTATAAGCCCATTTTAAAGTTGACAACTCACAGTGACATCTGCAACTTGGTTTCCTCAGTGCAGGTGTAGAAAATCTTTGGTGATTAACCTGTAGCATTGGGGTTTGTTATGTAAATAGAACTCAAACTGTTTTTTCCCCAAGCTAGCAGCTCATAGTGTTGTGGGAACATCCCCAAGGCAGCATCTGTTGGAATTACTAATAAAGTTACATCCTTTTATTTATTTATTTTTAAACAGAGAGAATTTTTTTTAAGCCTGTAGCAAACAGGACAGATAAGGAATACTTCTTTAGTCTCTCGTCTTGTGGTCATGAAGTTTTTGTCTCCTTCTTGTGACAAAAGCTTCACATAAGCCAGTAGAATCATAAAACAGCTCAATTGGAATGGACCCATGAGGATCATGAAGTGCACCTCCTGGCCCTCTGCAGGACACTCCGAGAATGACACCATGTACCTAAAAAGCATTGTCCAAATACTTCTTGCATTCTTTCAGGCTTGGTGGTGTGACCACTTCCCTGGGGAGCCAGGGCGACCACCCTCTGGGTGAAAAGCTTTTCCTGATCTCCAACCTAAACCTCCCCGAGTTGGCTTTGTGCCATTCCCCTGAGTCCTATCACTGGTCATGAGAGAGATCAGTACCTTCCCCTCCCCCTCTCCTTGTAGGGATGTTGAAGATCATGAGGAGGTCTTCCCTCAGTCTCCTCCAGGCTGAAGAAACAAAGTGACCCCAGCTGCTCCTCCTCTGGCTTCCCCTCCAGACCCTTTATCATGCTTGTTGCCTTCCTTTGGATGCTCTCTAATAGCTTCTTCATGTCTTATATTGTGACGCCCTATACACAAGACTTGAGATGAGACTGCCCCTGTGCAGAGCAGAGTGGGACAGTCCCCTCCCTTGCCCAGCTGTCAGTGCTGTGCCTGATGTCCCCCCAGGACAGGGTTGGCACTGCTGGCTCATGTCCAACTTGCCATCCACCAGGATCCCCAGGTCTCTTTCTGCCGTGCTTCTCCCCAGCCTCTTGTTCCCCAGTCTGTGCACACAACCAGGATTGGCCCATTCCCAGAGCAGAATCTCCACTTACTCTTGTTAAACTTCATGATTGGTAATAAAAGAAACTGGTATGGCTAGGGCCTCATTTAAGTGAAAAAATAATAGTCTGAAGTCTGATTAACTTGCACAGAGTTGTCCGTGATCCTGAAGTAATTTCCACTAAGGCTGTGCTTGTGGAGAACTGTCAACAACTGTGTATTCAAATATGCAGAGTAAATAGCTGTTTGGGGTTCTTCTTATTCTGTATTTGTTTTGTTGCGCGTGTGTGTTCTGGGTTGACGGTGCCTTCTATCCAGGACAGTGTGTCCCAAGGAGTCTTCTACCATGGAATATATAGTACTGCGGCACAAATATCAATCTGTCAGGAAGAGATTCAGTTAATCCAGACCTACCTCCCCTCACTGCAGCAAAGCTACAGTTTTGTGTGTTCCCAGCTGACTGGCAGAGCTTTTTCTAAGCCCAGAAGAGCATTTTACAGCATGAGCATCTGTAAGCCGTGGCTTCTGGCATGTGTCAGTAGCAGACACGTCACACGATGCAGACATTCTACGTACGCTCAGACTGCTTCCTCTCCTGAGCAGGTGAGCCTTTTGGTGGAGTCTCACATCATCATGTAGGAAAGGGGAAGGTTCATGGAAAGGATGGATGGGTTTCTCCAGGGGCAATTTCTGGAGTAAGTAGCTAGGTAGAGTTAGAGTAATAAAAGCTATGTTGTCTTTTTTTGTTTAAGTGTACCACTTCTGCCTCAAGTATTTTCATTCTCTTGTGACTCTTTTAACTCCTCACAGGCAGTCACGGTAACAAATAGCAGTTGTCAACCTACTAATTTTCAAATACGGTCAAGTTAAATTTATAGGTCCGAATTAAGATGTCTTGTAAAGCTTTAAGCTTTTGACAGTTTAATGCTGAGAGGAGTAAGTAGACAATCTCAAGAAACTTGAGTTTTCAAAAGATAGCAGTTCTGCTATTTAATAAAATTATGCTATATTTTGAGTAATAGCGTGGGAAGGTGCATGGGTGAGATCTGTATTTCTGATCTCCTACTATGTTCTTTCATCTGGAGGAAACCATGAACTTTTTGAACAGGTGAACCCTAAAAGCATGATATCTGTGTTTATTAGATCCCTAGGGATTTTTTTGCTAATCTCTCTGATTTTATTATACATTATCCATCTCCTTTGATTTAGAGATCTATATTAATCGAGTTGTTTGTTTGTTTGTTTGTTTTTAATTTAAAAGCACTTAAAGATCTTAAATTAGGTATGCACTAGAGAGAGGCCATTTTATAAATGCTAAATTTATAAATGTCCTTTTTTTCAGTTAGCAAAATAAAACCTGGAATGGTAATAGCTTTGTGTGAAAAAAGCCCCAAACAAAACAAGCCACTAATTTTTAATATGAGCTGGAAAGATAACCATAATAATTTCCTAGAAAAATGACATTTTTTGTTTGACTGGGTAAAATTGAGTCTCTGCCATTTTTGAAAACAAACCTCTTTATTGTTAATACATTATCTTACCTTTGGTTGTCAGCATCATCTGTATTATGATCTTAAAACTTCGCCAACATTGACACACACAACTATTGTTCAGGTGTTATATTCAGTATTTTGTTCATGGGAAAACTGTAGGAGATTGAGTCCAGGCTTAAGGAGACAAATTCTTCTGTGATCCTTACTTCCAGGCTGGAACAGGCAAAGGACCCACAATTTGCAAATGAGAGGTCTTTGTGATTTACACCAAGTTACTTCATGAATACGTTGTAGGGTAGAAAATCTGATGAACCTTGCTTGAAAATCTGGAATTCTCCAGGCTGAGTCAGGGAACAGATGTGAGTTCCTCCTTCTAGTTCATATTGCTCTGTGAAAAGAACCAGGAGAAGTAACCAGGACAAAAAGGACCACAGCTTAAGGATTTTAAGGATTGTCTCCAAGTAGCTGGCATGAGCTCTCTAAGAGTTAAAGGGCAAGGTGAGGCTGCCGTGTGTTGCTAACGTGCCCTGTTGTGTCTAAGCACTGCAGCCCATATGGCCTTCTCTCAGGAGCAGTGGGAACAGTGGGAGAGTGGGGGTGCCATATGTTCTGCTACACCTAGTCACTCGCAGGAAGTTAAGGACAATGTGGCAGCTCTAACTTATAATTTCCTTTTATTGGTGTGTATCTCAGCTTTAATGTCCTTATTTGCATAAGTTTAAATAACTATGTAAATTATAGCTTTGAAACTGACATATGGTATTTTATGTGCACATCTATCCTCTGATGTATACTTAAGGAATACAACACTTTGACTAATAGAACCCAAATGCTGCACTAGAGACTGTTCTGTGCTTCTAGTGTTCCTGTATTTTATGCCTGAAAGAAAGAAAAAACCTCATTTTATTCCAGGACAGTTACATTATGTAGGAGGTTGTTGAGTCTATATGGAATTCAGACTGAGCACAATATAGCATAAACAGTTTGTCTCTTCAGAGATTAACGTTTTTCAGAAATCCAGTTATTTAGATTTTTCAAGTCCAGATGAAACTAAAATTTCCAATGCCTGAGCTTTTGAGGAGATTACTGATGTAAAATAAATATTGTGGTACTGTTGACAAATATATTTGTAATTGTTCTCTTTTTCACACTTTTGAGATTACAGTAGAAACCAATATTAATTTGTACTATAATACTATCTACAGTTTTCCTGTGCAAAGACAAACTGTAATAAGGTGGGTTCCACAATGTTTAGTTAATGTGACTGCCTTACTGCCTTTATTCTTTTTTAAATGGCAATTTACTATATTTAAGGTCCAGAGGACAGTTTATGCTGCATAACATCATCCAGTTACCTTTTTACTTGTGTGTGTCTTATTCAACCAGTATCCAGTATAGCTTACAAATGGGAAGCAAGTAGACACAAGTTACATTCTCATACTATAGCATTTTAATTCTTTTGTATGTTTTATGCTAATATTCACTTTGCTGTTCCATTTCCTAACAATGCAGATGGTGAGTAACTTATGCAGTCAGAGGAATGATGTAGGAAGCTTTTACAAGTGACATCATTGCAGATGTCAGAGTTTGCCAAGTCTTGGTCTGTGCTCCTACCATTGATCCTGTGTAGGCTCTGAGACAATGCAAACTGCTTCCCTTTACTGTACTATCCAATCAGTTTCAAAGCCACAGAAGGTATTTGGTAGAACCCTGTACAACATAATTAAAGTAGACAGTGTGTGGAAATGTCCCTTGGCATATTCACATGTTTGGCATTCTGCATGCCAGGAAGCCCTGCAGCCTATCACTGTTACTGTACAACAGTTCTTCTGGACCATTTGAATACCAGTTCTTCACATGTCCTTTGCAGCATGTACATGGACATGCTCCTTTATTCTTTGGCTACTCGGAGAACATGAGCTTGATTACTGGGTGTGAAATACATGTAAGATGTCTGTTAAGTATAAAAGATATGAAAGAAGTGAAAGGTAGATTATGCTAGATCTCTCTGCTACAAAAATGTCATCGGAAGTCTTCTCCCTCTCTTCCCACCTTCTCCCTATTCTCTCTTCATCCAGTAGACTTGCTGTGTATTTCTGAGATTCTCAGCTGCCCAGGAATTCTGCATTTCAGTAACTCTTGATTACATCCATCTTTCTGATTAATTTCCTTCTTGAAATCCTTCAGGAGATCAATGCAGATTGATATTTTATTTGTCCTTTTCCTTAATCAGTGTATTTCTTAACTACGATAAAGATTCTTCTCTTCCTTCACAGACATAAATAACTGTTTGTTAGACACACATTGCTTTCTGTATTGATTAAACAGTTAACAATTCATCAACTCGATGAGAGATAATAATCTCCCCATATTTTCTCTTGGAGACTTAGAAGAGGATTCCAGACAATTCATTCCAAGCAATAGGAAATGTTTCTGTTCATTGTCTCTTCTTGATCTTTCTTTTCTAGTCCTAGTGCTTAAATTGAGATGGGAATGGAACTGACCAAGAACTGGTTCAGCCTGCTTGATTAGTACATTTACTTGAGGCAGTAATAAATGTATATTGTTTCTCATTGAGAGACGGAGTGACAATAATTCACTGCTTTGGGCTAACACTACATTTACAATGACTGACACCCTAGATTTTCATTCATAGGATACCATGACACTGGGATAAAGGCAAAGAAAGGAGCAAATATGGTATCTTGCATTTTTCCTTATTTTAGCTGTAATGTTTGTTGCTAAGAAGGTCCAGAACTTGCTTAAAAGTCTAGAGTGGAACAAATATGTGCTTGTCTATCAATGAAAAGTTGCTTTTTGGGTATGGTTGATATGCTCCTAAGTTCCATAATAATCCCAGATACACAACCCCCAGTGAAGGAAAGAAAGGCTGTAATAAGCATTGCAGTTAGTCTGTTGGTAAGATAAAAATTTTGTTTGGGGTAACTGTGGTTTTACAATAAGACTACTGAAATCTTTTGTGTCAGCAAAGCAATTTGTGAGCATAAATATTGAGGGTTAAAATACTAATATTTTCTTCAAATTCATACTATCGTAGCTGACAATAGAGATTGATCCAGCTTTGATTTATTTTCCAGACTCTGTTGGAGGGGGTTTTTTTTTGGACAGGTGTGACTAGTAGTCACTGGTGACTAAAGTCTAGTACTTTTAGTTTATGAGGAACTGAGGTGTCATAGCTGATCTGAGAGCTTATGCTCAGAAATAGCAAGCAACTAAAATTCTTCTTCATAGAGACCCTTTTGTAAATAGTGTTTTAAGTAAGCATACATGTTTAATTATTTAAAATCCAGATTATAAAAACAGTATCAAGTAAATAATAAATTATTGTTGTTGTGTTACATCTTTAGGTACTGTAACATGATTCATCATATATATTCAACACGTATATAACTTCTCCAATGTTGCATGATAAAAGAAAGCAGTTGATTTTTTTTTTCAATCAATTTTTTATGATCTGTTCGTTTACCAGGCTGATACTGAATTGAGTTACAGTCCCAGCTGTACCAGTGGCAGGTGCTGACCCTAGACAAATTATTTACCATCTCCATCTGAGCTGTTGAGAAAGTGGTGCTGCTCTCCCTGATAAAATGCTTTGGATTGACTGATCAGTGGCACTGGAAGGTGAATTGCTGCTGGTTATGAGTCAACATGTGTTCTTACCTCTTAAGATAAGTAGGTAGTGTAGCAAATGGCGTACCTCAAAAATGCACCTGTTTGGTTTTTTAATTTTATTTTGACTCTAACTTCATTAAGGCAGAACACTACAGTCAGTGATGTACTACTGGCGTTAAGAGAGACAAAGTCTGGTAGGTTAGGCCTGCACTCATCTAAATTGTGATCAAAGTGATGCATAATTCTGTTACGCATCATCTGGATGGTTTTCTTTCTTACCCACCATCATTAAATGAGTTTTTATTTTATGTTAGTCAGAGGGAGAGAGCAAAAATACTCTTATTAGCTTTCATTCATGTTAATAACAATATTTCTTCCATGAAACCTGAAGTGATCACTAGCCAGTTAGGTAAGGAAACACAGAGAAGTTTCCCCACCCTACCTTGAGGGGCAAAGTCTGTTATATTGTCTGTGGGCAGGAATGCCAGCTGCCAGAGGTGGATGTATAAGTAGTTCAGAAATCTGGATTCACACATTCCTCCACATTCCTGACCTACTTAAAGCAACCTCACTGGAATGTAAGTAACTGGGTTGTTGACAAGCAGATGCTTTTTCATCCTCTTGAAGTGAATATTCACATTGTTTCCTTGCATGATAGATGATGTACCTGGGTGGATTTTACCAAGGTTGTAGCTACTACATTCCAGTGTAACCTGTTCTTTATTTATTTCACTGGGTTTTTTTACTGTTACCTTTAAAATGAGCAGAACACTTTGATTAGGAACAAGCTTGATTAGCTCTCTCCATTATGAAGCAATCAACTGCTTTTAATTACTTCCATGACTATGTTTGTTTGATAATATTCTTTCAGTCTGAGGCTTTAATTGCTTCTAATTTTTGTAGAATTATCAGTTGAATGAATCTCTCCACTTAACCAGTCTCTTTGTATTTTTATATAAATTTCTGAAGTGTGACTGTGCTATAACTTCTATCTATGTCTAAGTCAATATTTTTTTTAATAGTAGCAGGCTCTCCTATTTTCTTTCCTTGACAAGAATTATAGAAATATGTGTGTAAAAACACTTGGGAGACTGCAGTGACCCTCTTTGGATCAACAGTTTATTGACTGTCTCTCATCTAGCTTATGCTGCTGGAAAAGCCCTAGCTCATGTTTTTCTTTCTGTCCTCCAGAGGAAACCTCCCTTATGGAGCAACCCTCCTTTCTACTTAAAAAGCTAATGACTTGCTATAGTTCTTACCAGTATCACTAAGAAGGAAAAGCCCTGGAATTTTTCCACGTGTAAGACTTCACCTTCCTATTATTGCAGCCTTGAGTCAACACAAAGGGTGCCATAAGGAAATGAAAACCCAAAGAACCTAACTGGTCTGTTTCCATTGTTTTTTCACAGTACTCATGTCATAGATGTCATATCTCCATTTTCAAGGGACTGAGAAAACAAATTCACCCAATTGAGAGATTCACCCAGCTGAGAGCTGAGTAAACAGATGTAGCTTCTCTGGTCTTTTGAGCAGTTTTTCAAGGAGATGTGTAATGATGCAAAATTGCTTTAAGTCTTGAAGTTAGAAAAGGAAATTTGAATCCTTTTTTGTTGGAGTTAGTTGCATATTGAATGCTCAGCCAGTTATGTGTAGTAAGAATTATTGAATATAAAAGCCTCCCTATTTTTTAGGAGAAATGTGCCAAAAGCATTGTATTGGTTTAAGACAATTTAAAGAGATGGACACTCTAAAATTATTTACATTGGCTTAAGGTTTAACCAGTCTCTTTCCACCTATGAGGAATGGATACAAGTAGATATAAGTGAAAAAATAACAGTTTACTAAGAAGCGAAACACCAACAGAAAAAAAATAACAGTAAGTAATCCCTAGATACAAAATTGCTCAATTTCAGAACCCCCGTGGGAACAAAGAGTCACCCGAATTGTCAGGGTACTGCCCCTCTCCAAGAGGGCACCTGCCACGGGCATCCATGTGTTAGGAGACAAAGGGAGGGTGGCGGCTGACCCTGCCCACAAAACCCAAAGTGCCCTCCAGGTGACTGGGTCACTGGGAGACAAAGGGCTCTCTTCCATGAAATGGTGCTCCCCAGGTGACCGTGTGGTGTGGGAAACAAATGAGAGAGGTAGCAGACAAAAATAACCCTTGTAGGAAGGCAAGAGCTTACAGGGCAGCTCCAGTTGCAGGTGAGGATTGCCCCTGTGTGTGTGTGGCATCAGTGCTGCCGGCCACTTTCTCCTGCTGCCTGCGGGGTGCCACCAGTGTTGGCGCTAATGTCATCCTTGCTGCAGGTGTGTGTGGAGGGGGAACGGGTTTGTCTGCCTCCATATGGAGTGGCCCAGCCCTAGGGACTGTCTCAAGCTTTGCCACTGCCGGGGTTTACAAAGAAACTGTTCTGAAAACAGTTTCTAATTGTGAAATGCAGCTTTTCTGAGTGGCTACAGTTGCAAGCCCAGAATCCCACCCAAAGCAGAACCTTCGCTTTCAGCAAGCACCGCCAGGTGGAAGGGCATGTTGGCTTGGATGCTCTAATCTTTTCAAGTGACCAGCACCTCCTGACTGTCACACAATTCCAGTTCTGGCCATGCTGGGTCTTAAAGAAACTGACGGGTTTTGGGCACAGATGAATATGGAATACAGTAACATTTTAGGTTATCCAGAACAAGTACATGTCAAATTTTTTTCAGGTTGTATTGTTTTTTTACATCACAGGCTGATTTGCTGGGGATAAACTCATTTTTTAACACAGGTAGGCTCTACTCTGTACATGCACTTGCATTCATGTGCTTCCCCTTTCCCTTGCATCTTAAATAGCTGCTCATGAGCTGGATTGAGCTGTTGATGTTCACCTTTCTGAGATCAAGTTTGAGTCTGCTATATCCGTATTAGGTATTGAATATGGTCAATAAAATGCAGCCATATTCTCTTCCTCACAGTTACAGCAGAGAAGTATTCCCATTCCCTTTGGTTTCCCGTGCAGTGCACCTGTACAGAAATTATGCTTACAGCGTGTTTTACTCTGTTGTATTTTTGTACACAATAAAATGTGGGGTTTTTTTCCTGTAGAGATTTGATTAAGAACTTAAAGGAAAGATGGAAATACCTATTTATAAGATCTCAAGTATTAATGTAAAGTCTTTCAGACTTCACTGTGTTCCCTTTTGAGATTTGACTTACCGAGATCTAATAAAATTTGCAGTGCTCAGAATCACTCTGCCACATTTTGAGTTTCCGCTATTCTCTGCAGATGCAGAAGGTTTCTAGTAGAATTTCTTTTCATGCTTGTTTTAGTCTACTAATGGAGTGACAAGTAACACTTAATTTCTTTAAATAAGTGTTATAACTACCAGTGTTTGCTTCAAATGGGCCCAGATTAGTTGTTAGGGTTTATTTTAAGTCACTCAGTTTCATCTGGGACTACTTCTGAGCATGATACAGTAAAATTTCTGTTGTCAGTGGTTGCACACTGATCCCATTTTGGATGTAACAGCACAAATGCAAGTAGAAGGACCATTAAGTGTTCTTTCCACCACCATAAGGGACACAGAAAACCAACCACAGCTAATGTTAATGGGGTAGGGGGGAAAATGAATGATTCATTTCTGTAGTCATACACACTGTATAAAAATGCCGAATAGAAAGATACACACAAAAGCTACAAAATTCCACTAGAATTAATAGAAGTGGTAAAAGGAATTCTGAGATAGCTAATACATTCATTTCATACTTTTGTTGCAAGGGTACTTAGTAGGAAGTGAAGAGTTTGAGGAGGCAGATTGAATTGCAAACTATAAGGTGCAAAACCCCAAGGATTGTCTTGACATTATCCCTCTCCGTTACAAGGCACAATACCACTCTAGGTTAGTAATTCAGTAAGAAAATGCTTGGTTTAGGTGTTGAGTCTCAGTCACAAAAAGCATGTGATTTTTGTATAATCTTTAGGGTATCATCATACTGTTGTGCTTAATCAAATTCACCAAAAAGTTTGATTAATTCCAAAATACTTCAGGTTGTTTTTTTTTTTTTTTTTT
>VWZU01008857.1:3051195-3279307 GCA_013397095.1 Sterrhoptilus dennistouni | reverse complement strand
TATTATAATTGTTTATCAAGAACTAAAATCAGTTGAGTGGAAGTGGTGGAAAATGTGTAAAGATTGTCAAACATCAGTGCTGGAAAAAGAAGGGAGTAAAAGGGAGGCAGAAAGAAATATCCCTGTGTGGCAAAAGGATGGAAAGAGAAAAGAGGGAGAAAACAGGGATGGTTAAGGACAATGAGTGGATACTGCTGATGATCAACGCACTCTTAAAAGCAAAACAGAGCAGTCAGTTTATATCTTTTGGATTGGACAGACATGGAATGCAAAGTTGCCCTCCAAGGACCATTAAGCAGACTTCAAAGCTTGCTTTTTTTTTTTTTTTCACTTTTTTTTTCTGCACTTTTTTTGTTTTTTAATGAGAGAATATTGCTTTTTAAAAATTTCTCAGATAAAACAGAAGCATTTTTTTAGCTTATGTAACTTTTCTACTGGGATTTTTCCAGTTAGACATGACATTTTGGTAGAGGGTGAGAAAAGTGAATGTGTTTGGTTCACGAATTATTGGCATGGAGGAAATAAAGACAAGATAGTGCCTCTTGTGGCCATAAGTAAGGACTTTCAGTCCTTACTTGGAATTAACTGAGCGTAAGCTCACTGAGTCAAGGAGACTTGATGGCTTTCTTGAGACTTGAAGACATGAAGCGAGTGTTGATGGTGGATAAGCACTCTCCTAACTGTGCCTTGCCAAGGCTGTGTTGATGATGGGATTGGGAGAGGGGGGAAAAAGGCAGGTAGAACACTGGCAGCAGCAAAACTGGCAATGAACACAAAGTATTAAATCATTACTGGGACTTGGAATATGATTAGGGAAAGTTAATGGAAAATGAAGCCACTGTGCCAAATGACTGTTGCTGGGTTAAAGGAGGCTAATTTGCAACACTGTAATGAAATTAGGCATGCTGCCTTTGTTTCTGACACTGAACAGTGCTTAAAAAAAAAAAAGTATGGGTTGTGCATTTGTGGGCCCTCAAGTTCTCTACTGGATTTGAAAGCTGGAATGGTGCTGCCAAGGTGGAGTAGCAGTGCTTTCTGAGGGGCTTTGGAAAGTGATGGGAGATAGAATGGGTGTGTAAGATGGACACTGAACCCATCAGCCAAGAACTGCTCTTATAATAGAGGAATTATAAGGACAATTTCTTGTCTGTCCCCTACCTTTTAAACAGAAATAATTTCCAAGAGGTATCAGCTCTTTTAGCAAAATTCATAGGGGTGGATATTTCACAGCTTTCTTAGGAAGTCTGTTTAGGCTTAGACAGCAATTAGCTGGCCATTAGAAAGGTAATCCTAACTGGAGGTCTGAATCTGCATGGTTGCAATTTAAATCCATTGCTGGATCTGCTGACCTGGGTGAAGGGTGAAGACCTTTTATCTCTCTCCTTTTTGTAGGTAATGATGTAATCTTACTGCACTGAAGTCTTGCTCTTTAAACTAAGTAAATCCTTCTTACCAATAATATTTTTTGCAGTTTCTTTGGGAGAGAGGGAGTGTTGTGTTTTGGGGTGGAATTTTTGCCATTGTCTGGAAACGGTGGGTAGAATTCAACTCAGATTTTGAATATCTACATTTGCAACCATCAGGCTGTGATCTATCATCTCTTTTTAGAGAAGAGAAACATTGCTTGCTAAAATCAGTTAAGCTAAAGCAGATACATGAACTAAGCTAAATGAACCATCTAATATATTTATTCATTTCTGACTGTAAAAAGAACCTGAGGTACAGATGTCAATACTATTCCTTTTTAATTCCTGCTCTTAACATCCTTCTGTCCTATTTACAAAACTCCCAAGGAGTATTTTAGCTTTTTGTTTGTTGGCTTATTTAATAGTTTCATTAAATGAGTAATATTCTATATTGCTTTTTCAATTTATGTAAGTAGCAGAAGCAGTAAAAGCCTGCCTTTTCAGCATGAGTCACTGGAGTGTCAGGAATTTAATATTCATATATAATATACTTTGTTGAAATACACTGAAAGTACATAGTAGTATTTTAATTCATCATATCTCTGTTAAAACTTGTAAATAAAATTTGTTAACAATATGTTCATTTTTTTCTATTATTGAGCTTGACCTAGTATATAATATACTTTAAAGTTTATTTAAAAGGATAGCTTAGCTTTAAAGATGCTCCCTTAGCCATAATTTTCCATCTTCAAAAATGTTGGAATGGCCTAAAGGTTTTAAAGTGTAAATATTTTATTAAACTTTTATTAAACAGAGGGAAGTGTTGAAGTAGGATAACTCTTTTGCAGCTTCTTTAGAAGGTGAATCACTTGACCCAATGTGCCTTTTTTAAGACATTTCATCTTGTTCTTGTGTGTGGGTGCTCCTGGCTCATCCCATGGCAGATGGGTTGTTTCCCTGCTACATTATACTGCAGATGGGTGCAAGTCTCCTCTCGGATTCAAGGTAACCAGATTTTGGGATGAGAGTTGTATGTGCAGGCTGAGGAGACTATTTCAACTGATGTTTAGGTATTGTCGCATTTTTTATTATTAGACTCCAGACAGCAGGTGTGAGTTTTGCTTTGCAGAGATCTTTGTATTTAAGGGATATCTTGGTGAGATTTATGCATACATGTTACATGAAAGAACATGCTGCTCTTTTTTTCTGTTTCTGTACAAAAATGGGTGTTAGAACAAGAATGGCAGCCAGAGTGGATTATAGCTCCGCTGGAACGATGCCAGAAACTCAGTAAGATTCATGTAACTCTGTAATTTATCATACTTCTTTGCCTTTTAAAGGAAGGCTTTTTGTTCTGTGACCTTACCCTATAGGCTATTGCCTAGGCAACGTTCCCCCTCAGAAATTACCACCAAAAAACTGCTTCGTGTCACAAGCACATTCTTTACATAATTTTTATATTGTCACTCAAATAGCATACATTGTAGATTTTATGTATCTCCCTCACAATGAAGGTGGCATAGTATCATTTGCATTAGGGGGCTGATTCTCTCCTTCATTATATCAGCTAGTGTAAATGGCAAAAATTGTGATTTTAGTCTCATACAGAGCCGCTCAAGACTTTCTAATAATTAGATAAAAATAATATTTCCTACCTAAAGATGGAGGGCCTGTGCCCTTGTGCTCATCAGGAGGGTGTGGAGGAAAGAGTAGAGTTCAAACACCTTGTGGGAGTCCCCTTTGTCAGGGAGGTGGGAGAAGAAGGTGTCCTGCCAGCTGCTCCAGCTGCTCCCCAGTCCTTCCAGGTTCATCACCTGAGGCCTCCCAGGGGAAGCAGGATAGCTTTCCAGGCAGAGGAGCATTTTCTGACTGAGCTCAGCTCTGGTTGTGTTGCTCAGGGTGTCCTAGAGCACTGCTATGGGTTCTTATAAAGGGGGCCCACTAGTTCACGGCACCAAACTGCACACTTCTCTTTGCCATTCTGGCACCACCTAAAGATGCTGGAGAGGATTGTCACCTGAGACATTGACCACTGCTAGACATGTGCACTTGTCACCTTCTCACATACAATTACTCTAGAAATAGATATCTAAGTACAGGTTTGTTATACAGAATGTAATGCTAAGCACTGGCAATTAACATAACTGCTTCCTGTTTGTGATGTGCAGGGATACAGAATTGTATAGGAGACTGATGTTTTTCTAGATACAAAATATTCCTCTTACAAAATGAGTTATTTTAATTTATATTTCCATGCAATTATCAATAGCAGCAATCAGGTAGGTGAATACATTTTTTTGAAAGTTACATAGATTATGAAGCAATTACATGCATTTTTATGTAGGTTTACTTCATTAAATTCAAAATGTGTGTGGATTCATGTCCTACAGCAAATTTTTATTGTGATTTAATTTAGCATTTCAGGCATTTCACTATTCAGTATCTTGCTTTCTACATATGTATATTTAATATGTATAATTTTGATCTACTGCTATCAAATAAGCTGAATTAGTAAAAGGCAACACAGTATTCAAATAATTTTGCTTGATGAATACTTTAAAGCCTATAGAAAATACAGTGGAAATGCTTAAATTCTCATTAAAATCTGTCTGGTTTACTCAGTGTTTTGCACAGTAATACACACTAAAGCCCTTTAATTTCTTGGTAATTTCTTGGGCAGTTTTCACAGTGGTAACATGGTTGTCTATCTTTTATCTAGAGATACTTCACGGTAAAACATGCTCCCTGAAAAGGAGGGGTTTTAATTAACAAATCCAGTAGTATTAATTTTAAACCCAGTTGAAGCCAAAAACCAGGAGGTTATGCATTTAAATGTAAAAAATGCTGTTCAGATGAACACTGATCTCATCTTCCACATTAGTTTTTTTTTTAAATGGAGGATCATATTTCTTCCGTGGGAGCTGAATAGCTGTATCAGTGTTTCATTTCCTGAGTAGTGGAGGTTTGGACCAGGTTACTTCAAATTAATCTGTATCATCATATGTCTTGGTCTGTTAGAGAGCTATGCTGATGCTAGGGGTCTTCACAGGAGCAAAGCACAAAAATGCAGGTTTCTTTCTTGGAAAGGAACAAATAGTTTTATTTGAAAATGCCTAGTAATGGTACTTAAAGTATTGAAAATTCTGTTGAAGTCTTATAGGATCTTTTAGTTTAGCATGTTAAACTGGTGCTTCCTTAAAGAGGCATCATACCCCATCATTCAACTTCCATTTTGAACCTTTATTGTATCCATGCATATTTGAGCACTTTCATCTAAACTTGATTTTCCTCCTCCCTTTTTTAAACTGAATGTCAAATACTGGGAAAACCAGATTTAATAGGTATTGTTTATTTTAAAACTGTTGAAGTGTTGCAAAATGTAATGAGATTGAGTATCAGCCTAGATGTTTCATTTTAGTTTAGCATCATCCTGGGGCTTTTTTGTCCATTTCTTAATATGTTTCTGTACCCTTGAGGTGTAGAATGCTCTCTGGTTTTGCTTCCTTGGTGGATATATCTGAATTAGGCATTATGTGTAATTTTCTTAATTATATTTGATTTGTGCTTGTGATAGTATGAAAACTACCAAATAGTGAAATAACCTCTTCTTTAAAACAGATATTTTAAAAAATAAGTATATTACCTTTTTTTAAGGGACCCTCCATGTCTTTAGATTATACTCTTCATAAAGTAACACATTTGTAAAACACTTTGTTTTTTCATGAGGTTAATGCCTATATTTAAAAAAAAAGGTGCTGATAGCAATTTAATTGTTCATGCCATAGGGTGAGAGTGATTCCAGAGGAGAAGCATTCTCTGTGGGGTGTTGGGGAGGCCTCAGTGAGCATCACTCACCAGCCACCTCTGGGCAGCACCTCAAACAGCAGTTGCTCACAGAGCTGCACGTTCGCAGCAGCAAGGGAGCAGCTGCTGCCTTTGTGTGCTTTTGCAGCTCCCTTAACAAATGGCTGATTAGAAATTGAGCAAAAAATTATACTCAGCACAAAACAGGAAGGTGTCTTGTGCTTCTGAAGTGTGCATGTGACATGGTGAGAGGAAAAGGAGATGCAGTAGGAGGAAACATTGTCTCCCTAGAGAGATTTGGCTTTTCAGCACCACGGAAAATGAGTCTTATTTTGTATCATGGAAAGTCAGGTGCTGCAACCCATCAGCAGTTTTTTTGGGAAGGAGCAGTGAGGGGAAGAAAAAAATCAAATCAAGATGTGTACCTGTGTGTCTGAGGCAGTATTTTGGGCCTGTCTGCTGTGAATTGCCATAAGTGATTAAAATGTCCCTTAAAAATGTCTAATTTCTTCTGTCATGTGAAAATACTGAGGTGAACACCAGTAGCTTAACTTGGAGGTTTGTTGCAAGTTCTGGTGTAAATAATGCCTATCAAATTAACTGCTAGAGAGCTGACCATGATGGTATGGATTTTCCCCCAAGTGTTGCTCTAAGTATTCATCAGTTCCAGCTAAATTTCAAGGAAACCATGGTGGCAAATGCCTTCATTTGGTGATAAATGGCAACCCATGTGAATTTACAGGGAATAGGAGAGGACGTGGACGCTGAAATAGCTGCTTTTGGCATAGGGCTCCTCCAGATTAATCCACCTGGGTAACTGATCTGCCTTCAATCAAACAAAAGAACAGACGATACATCCTGGTTGAACAGAGAGGTGTGAAGAAAAGCACCCTTGCTTATCAAAAGTAGAGATTGCTGTCCTACATTATTGGGTCACCTCATGCCATCATGTTTTCCTGTCCATTTCTCCTGGAAATGGCAACAATACTTATCTTAATTATAGAGATACTGTGATGACTGCATTAAAAAGACAATTTAGATTTGTTTGGAAATCTTTGGTGACCTTCAGGTCACAGGCCTGTAATTAGTCGAAGAGATTTTTTTCTTTGAATTATTGGCCCTTGTACTGTCATACATAGTCAGTGGGGGCCCATTAGTGTTTCAGCCACAACTGCCTCCTGATGCTGAGTAAACAGCACTTTTCAAATGCAAAATAAATTGTTGGCACCTGATGCTAGTTCAGAATTAACATTATTTTAAAAGCCCTGGTCCTCTGCTCCTGACTGCTCAGGCTTATTTCGTGGCACACCAGGTATTGTAGAAAGTAGGGCAAGCGTGGAGAATGGGTTTGCATCCCCTCTCTCCTGCCACCCTCTTGTGCATATGAGAGACCTTCCTCAAAAGCCAGACCTCGGTACAAACACAGTCCAGACTGTTTACAATGAGAGAACACCTCAATTCAAACAGCTGTCAGGGAGCAGGTATTAATCATGCCAATATTCAGCAAGCCATGTGTGAGAGCTTTCTTGTTCCTTTGAGCTTAATATGGATAAAGCCAGTAAAGAAAGAGAAAATGGAAAAGGTGGCTTCACTGATAAGAAAACCTACCATAAACTCTGAATTATTGACAGTGTGTACCAGATTTGCCTCTGGAGTGTTTCATTAGTATTGTGTATTGCCTCTGCTGCATGTTAGCTTTCTGCTGACATGTCACCTGAGATAACAACATCATCTATTTAAAAGACCCAGGAAAGAGACAAATTAGTTTCCTAGTGTCCTAAGAAAAACGTGAGCACTAAATACATTCACAGTGTTTCCACACTCAGTGGAAATTGTTCTGTGTTTGTGATTTACACATTTTTCTTAGTAAAGCAAAAAAAAAAAACCCCAAATTATTTTTTTCCTCAGAACATGTGACAGACTGGATCAGGGAGATAAATCTCATTCAGGAGATGAAGCAATGTACAATAACATTATGGGACCAGCTGCTCTCTTTGTATAATTTGCTGCATGGACTGCATTCACAGAGCCCAACAAGGTCGAAACCAATTAGCTGATTGTGCCAGAAATAAGATAGAACACTTAAGTCACAGAAGTAAATGCAGTTCTCCAGTCATTTTGCTCAGCAATGCTGATCTAAAGACTTATATGGAAAACACTGAGCAGTATATTGCAGCCTAAGATTATATTTATCCAACATCTTTTTTTTTAAACTTACTTAAGAGATCCTGATGAATTTGCAGTACTAACAAGAACAAATTCTGCAGAGGAAATGACAGATTTTAATAAATGGAACAGCTGAGTATTGATCTAAGTCAATACTCAATAGCTACATAAAAGCAGCTTCATAAAAACTGAATGTTTTAATAGGTTTACGATAACAAGATTTTTTTTTAATATTACCTCATTTAATGTGGGGTTCAATTATCAAAGTGTTTTTTTAATTGTTCTATTTTTCTATGGATATAGGATCAGAGTCATATATTTCACTTGCAAGCAAGATGGCTGGTGATGAGATGTGAGCTACCTGGAAGGTAGCATTCAGAGCAAATGCTAAAAAAATAAACAAACAGAAAGTGGATTCTGGAGGGCTCCATGTTTTAAAGATACGAGCTGTACTTTTCAGCTCTCAAATTATCTCACGAAAGCTATAATTTGTCAAATTCTCTCTAGGCTGGTGCAGAAAAGCCCAAGGGCGTCAAAGAAATTGGGAATGATGGTAGGCTTTGTGCGTAGGGTCTACAGAAGCACAGCAGCACGTCCCATGACACCACTTATATCCGTGGGTGCGGGACAAATTGCATCTTGGGTAGGAGAAATGGAGCCAGCCGGGTGTAAACAGAAGCATTTATAGCTCTCCCGTCACAGGCACTGCCGTGACCTCAGCATGGCTGCTGATACATATCCTTGAGCCCTGCTAGAGCAAAACATCTTTCATTAAACTCCAAGCACCTATCTGGGCTCACACAAGGCTCTCTCTGGGATGGATGTCTCTGTAAGCCAAGTCCAAATAGTTCCTGCAAGTTCTGTGGTAGAGGAGGGTGAGCAATATTTTTTTTAGAGCAGGTTGAATTGAAGGCACTGAGCTATATTCTTTCATCCCTTAACATGTATAAATGCTGTGTAACACTGCTGTCAGGAAGTATTGGGAAATAACTGTAATAAGTGATATACTAAAAGATTTGGCAAGTGTGAATACCTGTTTGTTGTAGGGCAGTGTTGGAGACAGTATACTTGTGTACACAGTCACAGATAATTGTTTTCTGAATGAAATTGTTTGTACATAGTTGTTTACTCTTTCTTTTTTATTTGTATAGCGATAGGGCATCTCTGATGTTGCTATTAATATTGCCTTTCCTTACATTTTGCTAGAGTTGAAACAGGCTCTAAATATCACTACTGCTAATGATACCATTTTTTGGACAACTGTTTGTTTTTTATATAGGTGGGGTTTTATTAATTTCTTTAAAATAAACATTAAATAACTTACAAATAAAATAAGCAACTATTGCAATAGGCAACTGAATAAAAGGCATGGGATTTTTCTGGGGAAATGCACAATTGACTTAAAAGAAGAATGTTTACATTTAATAGTAAGTGAATTTGCTAACTAGTTTTTGGAGCAATTTACAGCTCTTTCAGTCAGGTGCCTGGAGTAGGGAGCGGTGCAAGCTGGTAAATGGTCCATAATATGAAAATACCAAATATATGGAAAATGGGAAAATGTGTTGTGGTCATGGCCCAGAGGCTGAACTGGGGACAGTTAACCAGGATACTATTCAGTCAACACCTGGATTACTAATTTAGCTTTGAAAATTCCTTCTCAAGATTCTCCTACAGTTGCTTTCTAGGTCAGACCTTGGCTCTTCTTTTGGTCCAATAAAAAATTCTGAGTTTGTTGTAAAAGAACTGCCGAGTTCACTGCCACTTACTCTTCCTTGCTCCTCAGTCACTTCTGCTCAGAAAAATGAAAAGGTTACCGCTCTTTAAATATCCCTTCACAAGGTTCTGTGAGAACTGAACTGTCTAAATTCACGTATCTGGTTAGGTAAGCCTCTTTCTTTATGAAAAATAAATACTTTACTTTTGTCAGTTCTTACCTCCTCAGGAAGAAACCGCATGTGTGAGCCTGTTTTGGAAAGTGGCTGTTAATGAGAGAGTGGTACAGTGGTGTTACAAAGTTATTCTGTCCCATCCATTCAGATTTCATCAACTAACAGCCTCTCTTATACTACATCTGAACAGTTGTGTAAAAACAGCAAAACTAAATTACCATGCCTGCAGAATTATTCTGTCTTGAATCTATTAGAAATGTAGATATATTGAGATGAGGGTAAGTTATAGATTTGTGATGTCAGAAATCGAGGTCTTACAGATATGGTCCTGGATAGTCTTTTTCCTATGTATTTTGACTTATATAAGGTAGAGTTGATATTCAAGTATATCAAAATGTCACTTAACAGTTCAGTAATAACATGTAGTTGAAGTGGAAAGATCACAAATATCTCAGGGGCTTGAAATCATGAGTTCTACAAAAAAGTTAGGCAGATTGCTTTAATTAGCACATTTAATCTATGGAAAAAAGAGTGTATGATTCTGTAAACTGAAGACTTATATTCTGTTATCTTCTGTTTATCATACATAGCTTCTCCTGAAAAATGGTAGTTGTGTTTTAGGAATTTTGAATAGAAAGATAGGGATCTCCTTGGCTGCCAACTCCAGCTCGTTACTGTTTGAAGTAGCCCTTCATATTGATCTACTTTCTGTGCTTGTAAAACACACTGCTGGTACATGTAGTTCTGGGAAAGGGATGGAAGCTGCATCCCTTTTTCCTATTCCAAGGCTGTTACAGGTTTTCATTGGTTTAATGTTTAGACTTTTTTAAAATTTTATTTTTTTTTTTGATTTGCAGCCTAACTTTATTCATGGCCACCTTATATTTATTTATTTGTTCTTATGCCAGCTCAGGCTCCTAGACTGAATAATTTCTCCTTCCTTTCATTATTCAGTTCCCTGGCATATTTTCTCTTGACTTTCATTTCACTAGACCAGATATGCTTAAGCATTTTCAGTGTCTTTTTGTCAGATAGATTTTCTGTTTCTCTGATCATGTTGGCACCTCTTTTCTGCACTTCTTCCAATTTAAGCTTATCATTCTTTAACATGAGTGAACAGGGTTCTATGGCAATTTAGAGATAGCAATGATTAGATTTTGCTCATATCACTATTTCCTTCTCTGCTGAAAAATCTTGTTTGATGCAGCTTAGAGTTGCATTGTCCATATAACACTCATACTTAAATCCTATGACTTATCCTTTTCCACCTCAGTCATTTTCAACTGACGAAATTCTGGCTTATGAAGAAATTATTTTATTAGTCCTTAGGGGGATGGCCTTGCCATTTATATGCTAATTTTTTATTTCATTGGTGTTATTCATGTTCTCAAGGTCACCCGGTTCTTTGCATACCAATATCCCAATGCTCCTCGGTATTGATTATCTCCCCAGAAATGAATTACCAGGATAGGTCACTAATATAGTTCTGACACTTTGGCTAAAGTAGTTACAAAAATAACAAGATTTCTCTCAAGACTGGTCCTTGAGGAACTCTCTTAATAGCTTCCCTCTTGCCTAAAACTTTCTAACAGTAATCACTTTCATTTCCCCTTTAGTTACTTACTGACCTAATATTTATGATTTTAATCCTAATTTTATGTCAACTGAGTAATGATTTCCCATATGGCATGATATGAAAAATGCTTATCTGAACTTCTGATATGTGAGGTCTCTCACATTTCCAGTGTCTAATTATCCTCAGAACCCTGATGATAGCTACTGAATTGATACAATGCGATCTGCCTACTCATGCTCCCTTGACCTGCATGTCTTTAAATTAAATACCTTTATTCTGAACACTTTATTTGAAAAAATACACATTTTTTAAAAGTTTTCCAACCATGTGATGCTATAATTGCTTTCTCCTCTCTCCTACTTTGCTGCCCTATGCTATTCTACTCTCTTCTATACCTATAGAAGATAATGATCCTGCTACCTGAAATACCCTCTTCCTGTTCTTTCAGACTTTAGGCTGGAAGTTGTTCTGTAACCCTCAGCTTAATCCTCTTGCGCCTTTCTTCTAGTCTTATAATTAACTGATCATTTATATTTTTTACTCCTGTTACACATCTTCATCTCTGCGTTCAATATTTTCACCCTAATCCTAAATTCTCTACCATCTTCACTACATTTTTATATGTTTATCTGGGGTTTTTTTGTATTTTATTTATATAGGTGAAAAATACTTTACTATTTGTTCTTATGTGCAGACATATTTATTGCTAATCCCAGCCCGTGTGCATGCATATAGTTGTTTATGAATAGCAAATATTTTTGAGTAATAAAATATCTTTGAATTAAATAGTAAACCCTCTAGATCTTAATTCCATACACAAATCTTTGAAGTAACTTTTTGCTTACAATACACTCCTTATACAGAGGGTTAGGCAGGTATTTGAAGGAGCAGCATAATTTATTTGCTTAGGTTTTAGTCTAGCCTATCCTGTGCAAATAAAATTAAAGAATAGTTTTCAGACTTCATATTACAATCTATGTTAGAAGAACAACTTAATTTCTCTTTTATGTGCTAAATCAACCTAGTGTTCAGATTAAGTACGGTTTTGGAAGACTGAAAGGAGGAAATGGAAAATACCAGTCCAATGGTAGTTGGGAGACTGTTCCCCAGACAAGTTAAATGAGTGAGATTAGTAAGGATGAAATTAAGCACCCTAGAGTGAAAACTTTGATGTTGGATGCAGAGAGCAGAAATCAATGCAAAAGGAGAAAAGAGGAAAAGAAAAAAAGCCAGAAGGAAGGCCATCACCAAGCAGGAACAGACTGTACAGGGGAAGCAAGAGCCAGGAGGGTCATGGGGTTTAGGTCTTTCACTGGGGTTGAACTGGGTTTCCTGCTGTGAGAAGGGTGGTGACTGTGAAAGATAGCAATGTGAAAAATAAGGGGAGAAAAGGAAGAGGAAAAAGATTTCAAGCCTTGCAGAGAAAGAGGTTCACTGGAGGCACTACAGCCTCAGTGACACAGTGAAATGAAGTCTAATATAAAGACAGTGTATATTCATATACTATAATAATATGTTCACCTGAGAGCACACAGTGACAGTGAATGGTTCTAGACATGTGCTTGTTGGAGAATCTTATGGAGTTCCCAGCAGTTCCTGCTATGGGGCTGCTCTAATACCTAGTCAAGATGTAGATCCATCATTTAATGTGGATCCATCATTTGTGGTGTTTAGTGTATATAATATAATATAAGATGCCAGTGGCATAGGAGTTCAGTTTAAGCCAGGAGGCAGCAGATACAACAGTGAAAGGGGGTACAAGTCCCAGGAAACAGGTTTGAAAGAATAAACATAAGGTCAGCTTTGATCATAGCCAGAATTACATGGCTCCTTTTCTGCAGTTTTTGTGCTGAGTAGGGTTTGGCCAGGCTAGTAATACTACTGACTGCTTTAATATGTATTGTTCTTTGCAGACACTGTTTTGAGGCTCCAAATAGTCAGGAACCACTATTTGGGTTCATTTTGTTTGTTGTTGTTGTTTTTTTGGGTTTTTTTTTTTTTTTTTTTTTTTTTTTTTTTTTGGGTTTTTTTTNGTCTGTATCATTGAGAGGACTTAGGAAATGTAAACTTTGGGGTTTTATTTTTTCCTCAGAAGTTTAATTTGTAACAAAAAATAACCAATGAAGGCTGTTTCACAGAATCTGTTACTAGAAAAACTTACTTTCACCAGGAGAATATATTCTCTGTTACTGGTTTGTTGTTCTCATAATTTTAAGTATTTATAAAGGGCTCATTTTAAGGGTTAGTTAAGTTATATGGGGGGAAAACATTTCACTAGCAAGTAAGTTCCCAGGGGAACAGTAACAGCAAGAAACCCTGTTATGGTAATAGAAAGGTTTGTAGCTATATGAGTCTATATGGGAGTCTTATGCAAGCCCCTACTCTGATAAATCACTGAGGTATTAGATTATACTGAAAAGGATGAAGATGCTCAGCTGACTGAGTTTTCAGCTACATCAGTAGTTAAGTCAGTGCTAAGAAATTATACAGATGTTTTAGTGATTTAAAGGAGTAGAATAAAAATGCACTTCTTTCTAAATGGCATGCCAGTTTAATGAATATTACTGAGAATGGCTGTAAGAAAACAGTAGGTAACAAAGTAAATTCTATTCACTCAGCTTTAACACTGTAATTAAAACACAAATGCTATTTATGGAAAAATCTGTTGTTAAAAAACAATTACAGTAGCTTGTTTTATTCTGTTCTTTCATTGAAAGACAATAAAAAATGTTATTATAGTTTTCTGTTTTTAAGTAAAATGCTATTGAATTTTCATACATGATCATTTTGCTCTTTTACTTTCTTCCATCTGTCTCTTTCACCTTTAAATTTTAAAGAGCTATTTTTTCCAGAAATAATTGGGTCATTTTTAATTTGCTGTCAGCAATTTGTTAGTCAGAGTAAAGCTTACTCTGGTTTCAGCCATGGATTTGTGAAAGCTTCCAGTATTAACTGCTGCAAATAGCTTTTGTGGCAGCACACTGCTCCCCTCTCCATCCCAGCTCGCTGGACATCCATGTCCTCTGTTATTTAAATGAAGGTGGAACATCCAGCCCTGAGATGTTGCATTCTTGTTATACTAGTTTTTTTCTGAGCATAGTATTCAAAGAATAGACAAAACCATGCCAAAATAGTGATGGTTATTAGTATATCCTAAACTGCAGATGTATCTTATATTATAAATCCTTATTTTCACGAGTTTAATAATGCATATTAGAATAGTCATATTAGAAGGGTTTCATATTTTCAAATGGATACACTTCAAAGTAAGTTCTACACAAACACAACGTTGTAATTAGCTAACATGTCACTGCTGTGAATTTTGTTCATTTGTTTTTCCATTGCCTTGATAATTATTGTGGTGAGATGATCTCCTTATTTACTGACATTCTGTAGGATCACACCAGTGATTCACCTGAAATGATTGTCTGCAGTCTTACAGAGTCTTACTGCTGAGGCTTTTCAAATGCTAATGTAGGTCATAATTAATCAATTCTGATTGTGCAAAACATAAAACATTTATATGATCTTCATAGCTGGCATCTAAATTCTCCACAAGAGATGGCCTAAAATAGTAGCAGAGCTTGTCCTTGTAACTCTCTGTTGTAGGCTTGTCCTGTTTGATGTGCTGGTGTGCTTGCCCTAAATAGTCTCCGAGGTGAGTTGTTTGTATGTCATTTCAAGTGAATATAGCTTTCCATACTCCTGTACCACATAAAGGAATAGAATACTGAGAGAAATTCCAAATAGCATACAGCAAAATATGAAATGTTATTCTTTTTCTGCTAGTCTTACAGAAGCAGCACATTAATCTGTCAATTAATATTATTTCTTGAAATACTATTTTGAGTAGTTAATAAAGAAAAAGCTTTATGTGCCTATTCAAAGACTAGTGGTTTGCTTCCTGTGTGGAGCACAGTCTTAAGCTTCTTCTAATGTTAAGAACAAGCACATTATTTTCTCATCTGTTTATGTTTTCTCTTTATACCTTCATTAGGATGAGAGTTTATAACTTACATTCTCTATTCTAGCATTTTTACTACTATGTTTCTGCTTGATAGGCATTATGGTAGACTTTACAACAGAAATAGGACTTAAAAGTGGCAATTTACTTAAAGTAACTGGCTACGGTGTCCTGATTCTCCAGTGCCAAAGTCAGTATATGTTTAAACTCTTTGGTATATTGCTATAACGTTTTTTTTCTTTTGACTGCATATTTGCACAGTACCCAGCACACTAGGAATCTGATCTTAATTAAATCTCAGGACTGAGCTGAAAAAAGAGTGAGTATTTATTATCTGGGAAAAATATGAAAGGGAAGGATCTGAGATCCAATAAACACATGTAAAATGAAGTAAGAAATCCCCTTCTCACTCTTGTCCACCCAGAAATCCACCCACCAACAACTAGAGGAGCAGTTAAAAAATTAATTTAGGTTCTTAATTCTTCAGATGCACATGGGAGACTGAGTGGTTGTCAAATTCATTAGTGTTCTTTTAAGTCAGCACTGACGCAATATTGTGTTTACAAAAAAGTGATCTATGCAATTAATTTGTAATTCTTCCTTAGGAGTGTGTAAAAAAGTGAAATCACATGAAGCTGAGGGAAAGCTTTGGTATATCATGAACATTATGTTGCATTATATTGTATAAAGGTAATAATTTAAAACTGTATGGATGCCAGGAGGAACAACTCTGCAATTGCAAAACCTGAAGATGAAGCTGATTCTATTACCTAAAATGTTGTTTTTTCCAAAAGATAGAGCTAATAAATTTTTCGTACCCTAGTTTAAATTTTGCTTTATTGTTTTGAGTGATACATTTTGATGTTCACCTTTCGGAAAAAGAGATTTCTGACTGACATTATTAAGGATATTGTTAAGAAGTACTGGAGGTATTGGAGGTGACCAAAGTTAAACATGGTAGGTTTTACTGAAATTACTAACTATAATAGATGCCTGACTCCCATGAAAGTTGCTGGAAATGAGGTGCTTACTCATTTAGGCCCTTTTATAATCTCCTTTAGGTGCTTTTGTGCATCTTTAGACATGTAAATACTGCATCTGCTGGTCTAAACAAGGAACTGTATGCACTGGCAACATTTACAATGCCTGAAGTCAGGTATGCTTTGCCTCAGGTCAGTGGGCTTTGTTCATTTATGCCTCTGTCTGAAGATAGTCCAGGTGTAATCAGTTTGGTTGCCAGCTGACAAAAAAAAAAAATCAAGTGAGAAATTATACTTCAGGAGGACAAATAAATGTATTTTGAAGACAAGGAGGCAAAAACTAAAATCACTTCCATATGACACAAAGCTATAAGTGTGTGATATGTCTGGGTTAGTTTCAAATATAACAATACCTGATGCCAAATACTTGGCCAAAAAATAGAAAATTGGAACCACACAATACAGAGCTCTTCTGTTTGACAACGGTTCCATAATACAATAGAACTTATTATTTGTAAGCTTGTCTGGTTTTCAGTAAAAGACTGAGAACAGTTTGATCTGTCTTGATACATCAAACAATATGGTGCAGGTGGTTTAAAAACAAAACAGTTAATCAAGCAAAATTCTACTTAAACTACCTTATGATTCATTAACCAGTCTATGCACACTGTCAGTTGTGCCTTTCTGAGCAATTATTTATAGACTATTTAAGTAGCCTGGACAGCATGTGGAACTGCTAAGAATAATACTATGTATTATGAATTACTTATTCAGTTTGTTTTAGTTCAATATGGACTGACAACATGACAGTGAGTCAAGAAAACTGCTGTTTTCTTGAATGCAATGCAGTGTAACATTTATACTGGAAAGTAAGTTTTGCCTCAAGTAATGTTTTTTCCATGTTAAAATATTCCTGAAATAAACTATGAAATGGTGTGAGAAACAGAATTACTTGTTTAATCTTATTTAATTGTATTTCTACTTCTTTTTACATATCATAAGCTTTTTACTATCATAAACTTTAGAAGTTGCATTTCTGTCAGTAAGGGTCACTACTGAGTTTTTACCTGCATGATTCCAATTCAAGCACGAAACACCAACAGACAATATGGTGGAGAAGTTCCGTAGTGCACTGAATGCTATTTGAATTTTTTAGGGAAATCACAGAAATGTATGGAGTACAAGGGAGCTGAGAGATGTCAAATATCAGGAATTTCAAGAATTGGACAAGCTTGTCAGGCTGTAAATTAAGGGAAAGGAATTGGAAAAATTAGAAAGGAAAAAAAAAAAGAGGGGAAAAGAGTGATAATGCAGTTATGGACATGAGGTATTTATAAAGTTTATTATATACTACCTGGAGCAAAGACAGTTGAGCAACTTTTCTTGTGCTGCACTTTAGAAAGTGGAATGACAAGGAGATGGAAGTGAAGCTGGTGGCATCAGAGGTGACATCTGGTTTGAGGACTGTGACCTCAGTAGTTGCATTTAGACTGCATGAGTAATGCTTTTGGGTGTCCTGGTTGCTTGTTCATCAGTGGGCCTGGAAACCAGGGTGGAAATGGTAAGAGAAAGAAAATGAGGGAAGGTCACTGTGTACAGTTAGATATTCTGGCTAACTTGAGACATGAGCTGGGACTGAGTATCTGTACTGAGTCTGGGTCAGATGGAACTAACTTCCTTCATCACAGCTCATGTGCTGCTGATTTGTATTAGTGACTAAAACACCAGGGTTTTACCTATTGCAGAGCAGCACCTGCATAACAAAAAGGCTTTTTCTAACTTTGCCCATAGCAAGTAGGCTGAGGGTGGGTGTGCAAAAGCTTGGGAGGGAACACAGCTAAGACAAGTGACCCAAATTGACCAAAGGGCTGTTCTGTGACTTAGAATGTCATGCTAAATGATAAAACCTGCAGGCTGGTTTTTCCAAAGTAGTTGTTGTTTGGAGGCTGTTTGAGCACTGGGATGCTGGTGGGAGGGCCTTTGTTCCACTTGCATATTTTTGCCCTATTTTTTTGCTTTCCTTTTTAAATTGGCTTTGTCTCAACCCAAGAGTTTTTTCTCTCTTCTATGATTCAAATTCTCCCCTGCATGCTTGGAGGTGGTGTGAATGGCTGGCTGGTGGGCACTTAATTTTTGGCCAGGGTCAACCCACCACAGTATCTGAAACTTCAGTGTCCTTTTGAATCCTACTGTTCAGAGATAGTTAGAAAGCTGCCAACTAGAAATGAAGCAGTAGTGTTGGTTTATCTATAGTTGAAAAAAGATTATTTGATTCAAAAATTGAAAACAAAAAAAGTAATATTAATATAAATGTTTTATAGGAACTGATTATTTCAATGCCCATTTGGGGGTTTTGGACATTTTTATGGCATTGTGGTATTACTTTTCAAGTAAGTAAAATTATCTGTATCACTTAATATTCCATTGCAGGTTCCCAGTAAGCAGTTGTTTTTTATGATACGCTACTTCACACCTTTTAAGCCTGATGATCTAATATTTACGAACCTCAGGAAATCCGTAGAAAACTATGAAGACTTTTTCTCTGCCTATAACAGTGTTTTGGGTTTTTTCAGTAGTATTTTTGAAGCAATGGCTTAAAGACTGATTGAGCCATTGGTCATGACATTTTGCTCATCACTTGGGGACTATCTCAATGAGTACAAACTTTTGGTACTCAAGCAGTCAACCAATACTGAAGTTGTATCTGCTTATTTACTTTCGGTTTTGAGTCTTGAGAGAAGTATTAGTATCTATCATACATATTTCATGTCTTTCAGAATGTCTTGTTAAGGTGCAAACTAAAAGACTCTAAAACTGTGACTCACCTACACCTTTATATAGGCATTACAGACTAGTTTCCTCTCCTGTTAAGTGGCAGGCACTTTCATATAGTTAAGAAAGTAGTGACTCAAAGACAAATGAAAGTTATTTAAAATGCTATCTTTGCTACAGCCTGGTTGTCCTGGAATTAATTGGTTATTAATACATTTATGTTCATAGATTTATATGCATATAATATGTGTGAAAGTTAACAATAGAAGATGCAGATTGAAAAAATATGTGGGCCTGGCACTCTTTCCTCTACCAAGACAGAATTGACTATTTGTTAATTTGTTTGTCTGAACTAATTATAAAATCTCATATGTGTTGTAATCTATATCATTCAAAACCTGGTTTCACTGTTGTGGGTTTCCTGTTTCCAAATAAGTGCAACTCTAAAAACTTGCTGTCTAAATGTGTTGCCCAACTGGACAGCAAGAATTTCAAGCTTAAAATACAAATCATTCCCACTCTTAAATGACACTTTGTTGTAATTTACTATAATTTGGCTGCTTTATGTGTGCACGTATTCATGGTTTGGGTATAGATTCTGACGAAGAAGCTTCCTGGAAAGTGGATGATAAAGGCGTGATGATGAACTTGTCCTTCATTCTAAATGCAAACACCAATTTTCAAGGGAGCTAATTAAAATCTTTATCTGCTCCCTCACTGCAAGAGAGCTCTGCCTGGGCGTGTGTGATAAGTTCATGCTGATAGAGACTTCTAATTTGATTGGGGTTTTTTTTCCCTGATTTTATGAGTACAGCATTTTATTTATTTTTTTTTATTTTATTTTTATAAGTCTTTGCCAGAGGAAATGGCAGTCTTCCCCTTAAATGTTGCAGTTGGGAAACAATGCTTGGCAAGTGGATTTTGATTTTTTTTCCTTTGTGTATGTGAGAAAAATGGCAACTCAGCTCATCAAAGCTGTTTGTGAAGAAAAATACTTCTTTCCAACCCAATTGGCTAATGAATGATTGTTTTGAGGAGAGCTGCGTCTGAGGTAGCATACAAGATTTTGATAAACTGTGAACTTCTCTTACCAGAGTTTTGTGAAGATTGTTTTGTCATCTTAAAAAAGACATGCTAAGTTTTCTAGATATGGAGGGTATATGGAGTTAGATATAGAGGGGCATACTGTACATCAGCTTGATTCTGGCAAAGAACCTTAAACAACTAATCTGGAATTACAAATTGTCAGATGGTCACATTAGTTGACTTTAATAATTGCTGGTTGAGCAAGTCCACAGACAGACTGGAAGACAGAACATCAAAAACTTGCCCTTCCTTTGTCAACTTGTTGACGGTATGTCCTTAAGTTAGTTTCACTTGTGGCATGAGAAAATCCATTCTTCCTTCTGCAGAGAGTTCTATATGAGATACTTTGATATCTTTCATAAATTAAAGGTTATGCTTTTTGTTTAAGCTGGAAATTGTTTTTAGTAGCAAGTAAATGAATTGATCAGCGTGGAATTAGAGGTCATGAAATTACTGTGGTACCAGAGGTCAGAGTGAGAGCTTGAGGGTAGGAGTTAGGACAATAAAGGGAAATAAATTTTTTTTTATCTGTAGTGAACTATTGATTCTTACTTTTAATTGCATGCTTCAGCATTCATGTGGAAGAAAAATGTTTACAGCAAAGCAAGATATCTGTCACAGTCTGCTTTTGCTGTAGTAAAAAAAAATAATGTTTATGATCAATGAAGCAAAAGCAGAAAGAATGTTACTAAGTAGCATCTATACCTAAGTGAAGTGGAAGCTGGAGTGTGATATTTACACAAAATTTCAGATGGGAACCAATAAAGTAGGGTGCTAGTTGAAGTAATCCTTTTGTTTTCTTGTCATTTAAGTGCAGACCAAAGTGTGTATTTGCCCATATGTATTGTGGGCTGGTTTTGATTAGGAAGTAAAGAAATGGGCCAGAATTTCCTTCACTAATATTGTATCATTTTAATAGATAAACAAGAACTGCAGTGCAAATTCTTCTGGAAGAAAATATCCCCAAAAAGAAGGTAAAAAAATATCCTGAAATAAGAGAGACCAGAAAACACATATAAGCTTGAATACTGACATGTGGGACAGGCGCATTTTTTTGGAATGGTGACAACTCAAAGATGTTGGGCACATATCACCAAGGTCTTTTTTTTATGTGTCTAGCTGTGTGCTACCATATGGATACCTAAAACAACACACAGAGAAAGAAAAAATTTGCAAGTTGCAGTTACCAGATCAGACAGTTCTAAGTCTGTGTTCACATGACTCCGTACTGTAGTCACTTTGTGTTCTGCTCTTGCTTTACCAGATAAAATGAAGCATTGTTCCTCCTATTGTCCTGTTGGATTCTGTGTTTACACTTGTCTGTCTTACACTTGTCTATGACACGTAAGGAAAGAAAATTTATGTAGCAGTTATTATTACTTAATTTTTCTCCTTCACCATTCTGAATAACAGGACCACTAGTAATGAAATTAAGATCATGGACATACCCAGTTTAAGCCATACAAATTTGTTCAGTACAAGTGGTCTCACAGTGCTAAGAACCAGTGGGTGATACACATGTGTCATGCAGTGGTTTTGGCTAATTCCTGGAAAATTAAGACATCAATTTCCTTGCCTTTGCTTAGGCAGAAATATAAAAAAATTCAGATCACATAGTTGAAATGGAAGAATGGTTCCAAAAAATCAGACCAGGGATTCTCTTAGCCTTGGATCTACAGTGTTAAGTATCTTATCTCCAATAAGCCACAGCAGATTTCCAGAGAAGAGAAGAATATAGTAAGAATACATAACACATCTCTAGAAAATTCCCAGCTCCCAACTGTTTTCAGCTCAAGAGATTTCTTAAACCTGGTTTGATGTCACCAGCTCTCAATGAATCTCTTTTCTAAATTCATGTTAAGTTTCCCCATACAGCTTTTTAAAATTTTCTTGTACCCCTTAATATGTTTCTGGCAGTTACATAGATCTTTCACTTGTTGGGCAGAGAAGCACTTTCGCCTGTTTGTTTAACGCTTTGCTCCAGCTTCCTTTAATGTTGCTAGTTTTCCTATATGTGTTATGTCAAACGTAAAATGATACAGAGTTTGAGTCCTCTGTCCTGATGAAAATTATTGCAGAAGATTGCAGAAACCCAGCTTTGCAACTGAACTTATTTACAAACAGCTTTACAGAAGGACAGTATAATTTTTAAGGCACAAAGAGGACAGAAATTGTCCGATGATACTTTTCCTCACAAAACCGTGCATACCTGCTCTATATGGACGATAAAAGGCACTGTGATCAAGTAGCTTTTGTTTTTTGGTTGTGTGGTAGGTACTCATACTTAACACAAGTTATGCTAGAAAGCTACAAGGATAGTGATATAAGCTGGATTTTGTGGATAGTTTGAATAACAGCCAGTGTTTAGAAGATGAGAGGGAGATCTGATAAAAGTAATACAGGCTAGAATGATGTCTGTATTCACTTCTTATTTAAATCATTTATCATGTAACAAAGACTTAATAACATTGCTTGGGTTGAAGCTTAAAATTCG
Source organism: Sterrhoptilus dennistouni (assembly GCA_013397095.1). Classification (NCBI taxonomy): domain Eukaryota; kingdom Metazoa; phylum Chordata; class Aves; order Passeriformes; family Zosteropidae; genus Sterrhoptilus; species Sterrhoptilus dennistouni. The sequence continues at coordinate 3,257,170 of VWZU01008857.1, read as the reverse complement.
TGCTTTGGTGTAATTAACAACCATTTGCAGTAAAATAAAGAGATTGTCCAAATCTCTGCATATGTTGCCTGATAAATTTAGGTCAAGGCTGACTGAAAGATCTTGCTGGTCCAGATTGTTAAAGACTTCCGTGGTTGTTTCAGAGTGGGGAATATGCTTCAGAATGGAAGGGATTGTTTTTGTTTAGTACTAGAGATAAAAAATACCATCAGAAGCCCCTGAAAAAAAATAAAAATTACTACTGTCTTCCAAAAATAAAAGAAGTTTGCAGTTCTGGGAGTTTTGGTCCTTTTTTTTTTTCTTGCCTGAATAATGATAATCAATGGAATTAGTCTCTTTCTATGTTTCTAAATATTGTGAACTTTTAAAAAAGAGAGACCAGTGCACACAGTGGAGAGATACATTTTTAAAACTAACTGAAGGGATTAAAGAATGTGTGTATTTTGTACCTCAACAGTTTGTGTTGGTAATAAAAGTATTTTGCACTACTAGATTTTCTTATGAGCACTGAATATTGGGAGCATGTCATAGTCAAATATGTGATAGGTGGGCCACAGCTGTAGCATTATCATCAGCAGTGGAACAGTCTACTATACTTATTGACAGGAACAGAAAAAAAACAACTAAATAGTTTGCTTCTGAATGTTGGTTAAAATTACTTTGTTGACAAGATACCTTTATATTGCAATCCGAGGTAATGCTGTGCTTCCTGCCAAAATATCACATAAAGTTTTCTAGTGAAAAAAATAAAAATCTGTCAGAACATACACATCTGAAGGCATTTAATCCTAATCATTTGTGGTAGAGGTGGCAGCAGGATGACATTATAAATTTGCTCAGTTTTATACTTTTACTCTCTGAATCTGCTTGTTCTTTATAACATAACTGCAGGCAAGCCCTTAAGTTTGCAGATGTAAATAGCCACTGTCAGAATGTGTTTCATGCAGAGCAGAGCTCTACCTTCACCTGAATACCTCTCAAGGTGAAGCTGTCTGCTTACCCTCATTGTAGCTCATGTTACAGAAATGAACAGTTAATCTTTTCGGTGGACAGATTTGGTTTGTTCCCAAAAGCAATGAGAGGAAACTGAATGCATCTTCATCTTCCAGTGTTTCTGGTAGCATCCTTTATAAGTTGGTCATTGACCTTTCTTGGTAAGAAAGCCTTTTCCCATCATCTTTTAATACCTGCTGCCTCCTTTCTCTCTCATGATGTTCATACTTTCTCTCCCCATGATGTTTGTACTACTGAGGAAGTGTCTGAGAACCAGGCTTTTGGTGGAGAAGAACTGATCCATTAAAAATATGCCACTAGCTTAAGTATCTTTTTATGCAATTAAAGCAAGACACAGCAAAACAAAACAACCCCTAGCCAGCCCCAACTTCCATTTTGTTTGGGTTTTGTATCTCCATAGACAACACACAAAGGTTTTCCACAGACAGTATTAGTATTCTGGCAAGCTCTCACTTGTCATCTGTAGACCACCAAAGTGCTGACAGATGCACTGTTTTACAGAAATGCAAAAATTTTATTTGTGTTTCTGTATGTATCCTGCAAAACCCCAAACCATTCATATCTCTTCTTGCCGTTCCAGCTCACTCAAGCCATCTGCTTGGTTTTCCTGCTGCATTTGGTCTCATTAGTCATGTTCACATGTACTTCAGGCTGCTTAATTTCATTATGCAAAGTATTATGCACTGTTCATCCAATAAGTGAGAGAGGTTCCTTCTGCTCCCTAAGGGGACTTGTAAAAAGAAGTTTTAAATCTCTAAGAAAACCTAAAAATTCTTGTTGAAAGGTGGTTCATGCTTCATTGTTATCTACATTAAAACATACTAAAACTTTATAGATTTATCGGTCTTTTCCTGACTCGTAAATGTTAACTCCTCTCTCCTTAGAAATATTTGCATCTAACTAGGGTTTTTCAACACAGTTAAGATCTCAGCAAAAAACTACATTTCATATTTGAAACTTTCCTTTTTGCCAGATTTAGGTTTTCTGCCTAGGAGTGAGATTGCCAGTTCTGACAGAATGTGTTTGTGGCCATCCCTGTGAATATTGCCTAGAATTAGCAGAATCATAAGCCTTTTGAAAAGGAAAAAAAATCACAGAGGGAAGAGGGATCTGTTAATGAAACAAAGATGAAAAATCTCCATTTGCAGTCATTGCTAAGTGTGCTCTGGCTTCTCAAAACTCCAGAGGCTGACTGCAATAACTCCTAGCGTCCCTATTACCCAACAATTGTGTTGTGAGATGAAAAAGATCTAAAAAGAGTTTCCCATAAGATGGCTTTTGGTACTCCCTCTGTGTGTTTTCCAAAATAAAACTCTGCCAGGACTCCAGTGGACAGAAGAGTACCAGAAAACTGGTCAGCCTGGAGCTGAGGAGGAAATGGCTGAGGCTTGATGGGCAAAGGCAGTCGATTAATAGTCAACCTGGATAATGAGAAAGGGCATAAAAATTGGAAATGGAATGGGAAACTGGGACTGACTAGACAAAAAGAGTCAGAATTGGCAGGGAGTTCTAGAGAAGACAGATTTAATAAGGAATTGGATATCTGGACAGCACATGTAGAGCTGCCAACATAACTGCCAGTAGTATCAGCCAGTAATCCTAGCTCGAGAGAACTGGGGATGGTTGAGAAATGAGCCAGGAAAGCAGGAAAATTGAATTAATTGTCTTGGATATACGGGAATGTACAATATATGCTACATGCTCTGAAGAAGAAAAAAAAAAAGGAGATGGAGAGGAAATAAGGATCCATTATTTGGTGTATAAAATCAGTGGATTTTTTTTATCTTAAAAAATTTCATCATGAAACGAATTATTTTATTTTAAGAATCTGCTCTACAAGGTATATGAATTCTAGAGCATTTGCAGAATAGAGGGTAAACCCCTTAAATTCCTTAAAAAAACAACCTAGGCACTGAATAAGCATAGCTCCCCACAAAAAAATTGTGACTGAGAGACTGTCATAAAGCCTCAGAAATAGTCTGAATTAAACTTTGACTGCTTGACATTGCAGTGATGTTCTTTTATTAATGTTGTGGTTTGCATCTAATGAGTTTAATTTCACTTTGTTGTTTTGATAAATGAAGATATTCTATCCAGACAGCCACAAGCTACAAAATAATTGTTGACTGCGAAAGTCAGAACATTTTTAACCAGCTTTTCCTGATAGTTATTTCATGAAACTCTAGGTCCTGGAGTAATTTAAAGACTTTAGTCTTTCTTTCCTTTTCTGATGGAAAAGACACATTATGTGGAGCTGTAAATTCTTGTACGCCCAGACTTTGATGACTCTAAATTCAGTGCAATGCACCTTGCTGTTATGGACTTATTCTGAAAATTAGAAGACAAATAATAGCTATATACATTTACAGAAAATTCCATCATCTTTACAGTATTGATTTCTTTGTACTTAACTAGTGAAAAATGAAAGCTTCCAAAGTATTTAAAATCATTTTAATGTAATTTTGATTTAATTCAGTGCTTTGGTTGTTTTAAAAAATCTTTATTTGCAATTTTACAGTTTTAAATATTGTCAAGTCCAACAAAATTAAATACTAGTAGTACTTCCTCCTAAGGATAATAATCAAAAGTGGTACGTATAAGATCTGGGGACTGAGGACAGGCTTCATAGGGTGTGATTCAGGTACTGGACAAGGATTCAAGGCATTTCAGACTGAGAAGGATCCTTGAACCAGACTGGTGTGACTTCCAGAATATTGTTTAATATTTGTGTACCTTAGCATTCATCTGTAGAACAAACATACTGATATAGCTTTACTTCTATCTGCAGGGGTTGGCGTTCTTTACTGTCTAAGGGATTTGATTTATAAAAATCTTAAAGATGTCTAACAGCCTTGTTCAAACAACTTCCAGCACAGTGAGCATTCAGTCTTAACTGGAGCTTCTAGTTGTAGCTGTGGGGAAAAAGTCATGTGAATTCCTTTAATTTACCAGAATAGGAGACTCTGTAGAAGGCAAATAGAAGAGCAGACAAGGGGGAAAAAAAAAATCTAATATAATCTGAATAGTTCTAGGAAATTGTTGTGTCTGAGATTGAATTGACTGATGTCACTTTTCCCCCTAAATGCAAACTGTTCTGAAATTGTCTGTTTGTGTATAGAAGTTAAAAATGTTCAAGTATAAATCCATGTCTTTCCAATATCCTGTGAATTCACTGAGCATGCTATCTTAAGGAATCTAATGGCTTACAGCAGTAGAAAAGCATGATGTGAGATCATTACAATTCACTTTACTTGGCTTACTGATGAAATCTACAGGAATATATAACACTGGAGCACACTGAGAAAACAGTCCAAATCAGTCCATGATGAAGAAATCTTGTCCACATATTTTTCTTCTGTGTCTCTTAACAGTCTGATTAAATTTCATGATAATCAGCTACAGGCAATCAGCTGAAAGGCAGTGAACAAACCAAGTCCATTTAAAGGAGGTTTTCAGCAGCTGTTGTTCGTGGGCAAAGTTGGAAAATACAGCACTATAGGTGCTTGCAATGTTTACATCGAATGTCTTTCTTTTAAAGGGAGAAAAGGAATATTTTACTGAACTGTGAAGAACCTTTATTCAAGATTACCCTGTGAACACTGCATTGATGCCAATCATATAAGGTATTTGAAACAAACAAGATTCTGTTATCTTCTACAACCTATTAAATGCTTTAATCCATGGCACTTTCCAAGACTTAAAATGGAGATAGTAAAGAAATTAAAGAAATCACTTTTTCTGATGTAAAGTTTGTTAGATTAATGAACATGCAATTTTGTGGTAATACATGATATTTCTTTCTGAGATTAAAAATTAAAAAATCCAGTTGATTTGCATTTCTTATTCACATAGTAGTTGTATTCTTTGCCTTCTCTCTCCATCAATTTGTGTTTTATCAAATCCCAAGCTGTCATGGTTCATTATCCATAGATGATCTTGAGCAGCCTTGCATCACAAAAAAATATGCTGTGGCATCTGCCATTGTGCACCACTAAACAGATCATTTCTGAGTAAGGCTTGTCTTTGATTAGTACATTCTGTAGTGTGTGTCCTTATATTTTTGCCTGTGAGTAGTATCTTATGCAATGCAGCTGCATATATTAAGATACTGTGGTTTTTCAGGTTGCAGATAGAATGTCTGCTGTGCCTTTTTAGCTGATGAGTTCCATTTGAGTTAATGCTTGTACACCTCAGTCTCCACCAGGCAGTCCCATTGCTTCTGTAGTCATTTCATAAAATTCACTACCAGTGATGTAGAGAGCAGAGTGAAATTAGGAGATGTGATTATAGTATCAGGCTTGCATTCTAGACCCTTTTCTGATTTTAGGAGCCAAAAATGAAATTCATGTCACAATTGTATTAACAGCGTAATAACATCCAGATATAAATATATTTATTAAGGAAGTCCTTATTTCCTGCAAGGTACTTACATTCGTAAAGAGACTCCTCATTTTGGAAAGACAGGAGTTAGACTCAATGATCCTGATGAGTCCCTTCCAATTCAGCATATTCTATGATTTTATAAAAAATATTTAATCTTCTAATTCCCCCGAATCTATTCCTGTTCCACCAAAACTTGCAAATAAATTTTGATTGAAGTAGTAGTGTGTTCATCTCTGTGATAAAATTAATTTTCATCTCTGTTCACTATCATGCATATCTCACAGGCAGTTTCTTCTGAGAATATGAAATACTGTCTTACAAATGTGTCTGGGAATATGTCACTAATGTTATAGCTCAGACTAATTTAAATGAAAGCAAATGTTTTGGGATTCGAAAGTTGAATTTTCATTTGAACAATAGCTTCAAGGTTTTGAATGCACATTTGACTGTCTTGTGCCCTGAAGAGTATTGCTACTAAAGAGATTATCCACACAGACCCATGAGCTACAATAAGGTTCTCAGGAATGTGAAATAGAGTAAAGTTGTCTGTAAGGTAAATATGAAGTAGAAAAGCAAATTAAAGCAAAAATGGATATGAATGAATCTAGAACAGTTTTTTTAAAAAATCTATACCAGTAACCTAAGGTTGCAACAAAACCTGAGGATGTCATGCACAAATCTGAACTAGAAATGCTTCTTAATTTGTCACCTGAGTCAGAGAATTTGTTGGGTAGGTCTCCTAGGGTGCTGATGTCTATATAATATACTACAAATTGGGTTAAAGGGGTTACTGTAATAAGCAGAGTCAGTAGGAAATGTCTTCTGAGACTTTTTGAGTATTAGGAAGTATTTAGTAAAATACAAAAAAATTGGAAATTTTTAAGTGTTACAAGGAATCTTCCTACTTAAAGACACCATGATACTGGCTTTAAGTGTTTCAGATGCAATTTCTCTTTAATACTACTTTTCATTTAGAAATATTTATGGTGTGTTGATTTTGGTGGTATTTTTCACTTTGGAGGTATTTTTTTCCTTGATAGTAACAGGGATGAAAGCAGTTCTTCTCTCACAGGAACTATTACTTCCAGTGTAGTTGCTGTGAACATTTTAAAAAGGCAGAATGGTGCTCAGGCCAGCTAAGGGAACCTCCACAGAGCACAGAGAAAGACTGAAAATAGTACAGATCCAGAATCAGGAGGTCCCAGACCAAGTAGTCTCAATGGTCTGACCTATTTAAATTCAAGATACCATGCTAGCTGATAGCAAAACTCACTTGAGTTCTTTCCCGTTTTCCTGCCCTAGAAGTGTTTCGTTTCTGGCCCATTTGTGAAAAACAAGGAACCCTGGAATGCTGGGACTGTGCAAGAAATAAGGACTAAGTTACTGTTGAAATGAACACCAAAATTATAGGCAAACAAAGGTTGATAGTAAACTGTAAACCTGCTTCTAAAAATAGAAGTATTTTAAATATTTCCTATTATTATGTTTTTTACCTCCTTTTTTTCTGAACTCACTCTTAACTTAATTTCTCTTTTGAGACCAAACTTTCCACTGATAAACTCCTTAGGCTGTAGATTGATACATCTTGCTTCCTTTAATCATTGGCGTCTTAAAGGTAAACCATTAAGCAACAGTTAAAATGGAATGTTACATAGATCTATGGTGTGTGCATCCATTAAAAATAGAACAAAAAAATGCAAAAATTACTTTAATCAGTGTGTTGAAATTTATTAAGCTCTTTATAACCTCATTAGTTGAAAGTAAATTTAACTATTTTATATTGGCAACATAGGCTGCAATGAGATTTGTGGGCTTGGAGGACTGAGATTGAATCAGGTACACCAAAGACTTCATTGGTGAAAATAAAATTTCACAAAGTAACACAGTTAAGTTCAGATCTTATTCTTCCTGAAAGAAAGAGAATAAAACTGCTGGTGCAAAACCAGGCCTCATTCTTCCCACAGTGCTGCACTTACTGTGTTACAGTCTAAACCAGCAGCAATTATATATAAACTGTTAAACAACATGAGAACAATCAAACATTTGGCTCACTGAGCCAGAGGTGGTACTTGGAACCCTTGCTGTTTATTCCAGTCAATCTCAGCATCAGTAATGGTCAGAAACCAGATGCTAATTCTCCTGCATATGTTTATGTGGCAGGGGAACATGCCCTTCCTCTCCTTTTTGGCCAGCAAAAAAGAAACTAAAACTATATGGAAAAATAATGGTGTATTGGGGAAAGTATGCACCTACAAGTGCACACCATATCTGGGAAGAGAACTGTTGTTTTTAGATGGCTGGATAAAAGCCCCATGTACTGTAGGACAAAGCCAGGATGCTGGGAAAACTTAGAATGGTTTTGAATTGACGGGATGGTGAGAGTTGTAACAGTGGGGTTCCAAAGGGCTCTATCCTGGGCCCAGTTTTCTTCAATGTCTTCATTAATGACTTGGACACAAATGAATACTAAATAAATTTGCTGACAACACTAAATTGGGAGGAGCTGTCAACTCTCTTGAGAGCAGAGAGGCCCTACAGAGGGACCTTGACCCACCGTATGAAGTTCAACAAGAGCAAGTGCTGGATTCTGTACCTGGGATGGGGCAACCCTGAATGTACAGACAGACTGGGGAATGAGATGCTGGAGAGCAGTGCCATGGAAAGGGACCTGGGGGTCCTGGCTGCTGGCCAAGTGAGTCAGCAGTGCCCTGGCAGCCAGGAGGGCCAACCCTGTCCTGGGGGGCACCAGGCACAGCATCACCAGCCAGGCAAGGGAGGGGATTGTCCTGCTCTGCTCTGCACTGGAGCCTTGAGTGCTGGGCGCAGGTTTGGGTGGCACAATCTAAAAAAGATGTTAAGCTCTTAGAGGGCATCCAGAGGATGGTAAAGAATCCAGAGTAGACTGAGGGGAGGCCTCAGTCTCTGGGGTTTTCAATATCCTCATGAGGGAGAAGAGCAGCAGGTACCAATCTCTTCACTGTAGTGACCAGTGACAGGACCCAAGTGAATGCCTGAAGTTGTGTTGAGGGAGGTTTAGGCTGGATATCTGCAAATATCTTTTCAGACAGAGGATGGTTGGGCACAGATTCTCCAGAAGATGTGGTCACTTCACCAAGCCCGACAGAGTTCGAGAAGTGTTTGGACAATGCTTTTTAGGCACATGGTGGGATTCTTGGGGCCAGGAGTTAGACCCTTCCAACTCAAGTTGGGTGCTTTCCAACTCGGCATATTCTATGCTTCTATGAGTGAATTTATTGCAAGATTTTAGGAGGAAGGAAAAGATCCCAGGCGTAGGGCAAAATAAATGGATAAGTAGGTAGGGTATTCTTTCATGGAAAGAATTATTTTACAGATTACTGCAGGAGGTCATGCACATTTGTTAAGTGATTGACCTTGTCACAAAGAGGATACCAGATTAGTAGACCATAAATTTAGATTGGTTCAGAAAGTCCTCCGGTCCTGTCACAGGTTTGGGCAAACAATGTTGAAAAAATTTTGTGACAAATTGGCTCAGAAAAACCCAGCAGGATATTTCTTACTATCTTTACATCTGAATAAATCAGGTTGGACATTTTAAGAAACCCCAGTGTGAAGCAAAGGGAACAGCTATGATCCAAGTCTCATAAGCATAGTTATTTTCTGAGGTACTTTGAAATCATGAGCCTGAAGCACACCAAGGGTATAGTTTCATGATAGCATGTTTGCTGGAAGTGATGATCTTATGCTCCCTTTTTGTTCCAGTGCTAAAAATGAACAGTAGTTTTCAGCCAGATAAGCCTTATTGCTGCCTCACAAGAAAATAGTGCAATGATGTGCGTTTGAAAAGTAGGGCAGGATCTCTTCTCTTCTGGCAGTACCAAAGCCTTGAGTCAGTTTAAGCAGCTTTGGAAACCACTCCAGAACTTCGAGCCTTCACAGAAGGTGGCTGGGGGCATCGGGTGGTGGAACCAGCATGTGCTTTCTGTGTAGCAAGTATTGCTCACCTCACTATTAGCAAGGGTGCTTAGCATTGTAATGAATAATGAACTTTGGTCACTTTTATATAATTGACTACCTAAATTTGTAAGATTCAGTTTCCAAGTTTGATTCCCAAGAGCAGTGGGCTGACCTCAGCTGGCTGCCAGGCTCTCACGCAGCCCCTCTCTCACTCCATGTGTCTTGAGACGAGGGCAGTGACATCACTTGCCTAAATGGACAAAACAGGCTCGTCTTGAGGAATATTAACTTAATTTATTGCTGATTGAAATAGACTGGTATGGTGAGAAACAAGGACAAAACCTAAAACACCTTCTACCCTTGTTCCTCTCAAATTCACTCCTTTATTCCCAGCCCTCTTGGTTGACCCCACAGAGCAGTGCAAGGAGGTGAGAAGTGAAGTTTGTGGCCAGTTTGTAACAGCCGTTTCTCCTCCAACATGGGGACTTCCTGAGGCTGCAGGGGAACCTGCATGATTATGGTCCCCATTTTGGGCTGCAGGGGGATCTCTGCTCCAGCCCCTGGGGCTCTTCCTCCCCATCCTCCTTCTCTCACCTTGCTGTTTGTCACACTTCCTCCTCTCACTTCTCCCTGCCAGGCAGTGGTTTTGTGCCATCTTAAATACATTCCCCAGAGGTATTCCCAGGGGGTTTGTCCCCACCTCAGTTGTGGGGCTCAGCTGTGCCCTTCGTTGGGTGCAGTGAGGAATCTGGTGTGACCAGCCCTGGGCAGACCTTGCCTCTCCTCCCTGTGCCCTTCAGCCTCTGCTGTGAGCACCAGGACAGTGGTGCCCCAGACACCAGGGTGTCTCTCAAACGGTTTGAGCAGCCAGCAAAAGGAAAGGTCGTTTTCTCAGGATAGTCTGGGAGACTTTAGTGTCTTTTTTTTCTAACCTCATCTTACAGCAAGTGAGCAGGTTTTGTGTATAACCCTTTGTATGTGGCATTGAAAAGAAGAAATATTAAAATACATTCCTTCCCTTAAAATATTAAAAAATATTTGCCTTCTGTATCACTGTGAATCCAAATTTTTTGTCCTGCATGTGCAGAGAACAGACCCAGCCCATGCTGGGGCAGAGTCCCAGTGGGCATCCAGGTCTTCAGTTGGAGTCAGGCAGACCTGCTGTGCCCCTTGTAGTGCTTGCCTCTGCTTTTGGGGCTTCTTGTTCTTTGCACCCTTGGTTAGGGCACTGTGCTGAGATAAATACATCCTCTGGTGTCCTCCCAGTTTGGTAAACTGGGTGAATACAGATTCCCTCTTTATTATCTCTGAATTCTGTCCATTGTGTCCGAATGGTGGTGGCCCAACCAGATCGATACTTTGTCCTTTGCAGTATGACAAACTGCTTGGAACTGTTGTCACAAACAACAGGTTTGTTTTGTTCTCACATTAAAAGAAGATGTGATATGAAAGCTTGTATATTTAAAAAATACAAATTCTTATCTGTGTCTGACAGATCTCATCCCTGTGAGAGGTCCAAAATTTGTGATTCTCTGTAAAATTTAATTATCTGGCACTTTCCAACAACAGCTTGTCTACTACTGACATGTAGAATTTCATTTTGTTCAAACATCTTTTGTATGTGTCTTCTTGATATTGATAGCAGTGACTTGTGGTAATGCTTATCTCTTTTTGATTCTGAAAATGTAATAAAGAAGAAAAATACAAAGTAATAGCTACATACATTAGTTAGGCAGACATCCATCAAATCTTTGTATCAGACATAGCTCTTCAGATATCTCAAGAAACAGAGACTATAAAAGCAGCTGTAGCATGGCAGACGTGCCCACAAAACCAAATAAATCATTGCCCAAACAGGGAATGAACCAAGACAGACCGTTCTTGTTCATTGATGAGTTTCTTTGTTCCCTTTTCCAGTTAGTTTTCTGAACAAATTGTTACTTACTAATTAGGATTAGTAATAGCAATAATTGATCATAATTGGTCACTTCATAGCTACCATAATTGAACTCTTCAACATATGTGAATCTTGGTCCATTCCCCAAATTCTGAGGGATGTGAGTAAGGTAGGAAGTCACTGAAAATGGAAAAATAGTCTAAATAACATGTTGTAAACTGATAAGATTAGTAATTTAGAAAAAAGCATGGAATCACAAACGCATAGAACATCATCTCACCAGTAAAAGAAATCCATCATTGAAGAACTAGGAATATAAATACATGCAACTATAGGCATAACTCTTGCTTTGTTTATTTCCAGTTTAAATGACTGAAAATAGTGGCTATGTAAACATATACAGGACTTTGCTCTGTACTTGTGGATAATAAAATGGACAGATGTACATACTGGGAGTGTTTGGGATATATTGTAGGAAAACAGGAAAATGTGATGGTATTGTTCAGTATCTGCAGAGGTCTATTTGTACAATGTTTGTCTGCAAGACACTATTTTTTTTTTTTTGCATATATTTCTTGATTGGATATTGCTGTATTTGCACAGTGATTCTGTAATGAGGCTTTGGCTTTGTAAACCTTGGTCTGAGCAGCCAGATTCAGTGCTGACTGAAGATGAATGCAGAAGCCTATATGTTTCCTTGGCAGGGTATCTGATTTGGTGAGAAGTACAGTGGCAGTCTGCTTCATATTGTGGGAAAATTAAAAGTATTTTTAGCTTTCTGATAGGCTGTAAATAAGCTTTGATAGCAGTAAACAAGTTTCAGGTATGTTGTGTGACACAGAAGTGTGTGCACAGTGTAGCCTGCTTCTCAGGAGAGGCACAGATAGAAGCCAAGATTTCCTGAGCTCGTCATATAATTCTTTAAAAGCTTGTATTAAAGAAAAAGCAAGGTGGAAAAGCTATGTGAAAACCATACCCCTGATGATCAAAACACAAGTGAGGAAGATACATACTGGCTGATGAGGGATTTTATATTATCCCTAGGCAGAGAAACTCAAATTGAGTAGCTAAGGCTGTCGTATTTCAGTTCCCAGACCAGATCCTGCTAGTGTGGTGGCTTTCAAGTCAGCTGTTATAGATTGTCAACATGGAACCTTCTGAGCAAAGCAAATGAGGCTGTGCAGCTAGTACTAAAATAAATAGCTCTAAAACAAACAGCTGTCACTCTTCACATACCCTGTACCAGGTCCAAGAGAGAACACGTCGTGCACTGCCCAGTGCTTCTTTCCTGTATGCATGCATGAGGATGGATAGGTGGATCAGTTATGGAAAGTGTAAACACAGACAGCAGGTGGGACAATCAAGGACGTCTGGTATATTGGCTTTTGTAAATAAGATTTAAAGTCTACTGGAATAGTACTAAAAAAGTTACAGAGGGAGCAGGTGGAAATAGGAGAGAGTGCTTCCGTCTTGTCACCCTTTACCTCTCTGTGTTAGGAACAAATGGCTGAAGTGAAATGGGATCTCTTTCCATTTTGCAACCCTGAATGCCATTTTAAAAAGTGATGTTATTGTGGAGAAATGACCCACATACAGGTAGAGAATGCAGCTCTACTTTTCAGGGACAGAGGAAGAAATGCATGACAGCACTTGGACATCCTTAGAATATGTGATTAATTTTGACAGGGAAGATGCAAGCTAGCTTTAGTGAATTTTATGAAAGAGAGCTCTTGCTATTTTTATGTGACATCAGAAATCTAACCTTTATCAATTAGAATTTCCTTGTACTGCAGCAAATGACAACAGTTAAATAAGATTGACAAATTGTTTCAGCACAAACTGGTTATATGTGAAGGGCGTTGGCTGCAAAATTTCATTCCACTGCTGCAAAACTGTATGTAATGCATATACAAGGGTAGGCTGGACATACTTGTAAACTCAAACTAATTTTTTAGATAAATGGTTTACTTACACAGTAATGTACAGAATTTAAAAATCTTTTCAGTCTCTCTCTCTGCTGCTGTGTGTTCTGGTGATTCTTTTTTCACTAGCAGCCACATGGTTATTTCTAGATTAAAACATACCCTGAATGTGCTGCTGAAAGATTTGAACCATACTATAGCAAACAGTGTGTTAACATGCCCATTTTATTATTTTTTATAAATGGCATGAAAGCAGCCAACCTTGCAAGTCTTTGTCCTATGTCTTATATGGAGAATGTTACATAACAAATGTGAGAAACACACATTCATGCTGTGGGTCTATAATGCAGCCTTGTGCTTATGACTGCTTAGGTGTGTTTGTTCTTGAGCAGCACATAGATAATGCCAACCCATCAGTTATTCAGTCAGTTTGATATCCAGGAGTCAACTGCTTGTGGTACATTGTAAATAGGTTGGACATGAAAAACATCATTTTGAGTTGAATAATTTTTACATTAACTTTCTCATCCTGCTCTATTGCATGTTTGTATAGGACTCCACTCACTAGTGTGTATTAGCAATGTGCAATTTGACCCTATTTGAAAACCTCTCTTCATGCTCTTCTGTCAGCAATGATGTAGGATATGCTATTAATGCAGCTTTTGTAAAAAATTTTTTTGAGATTTTTAGCAGTGGTGTGGTAGCAGTGGTACTGTGAATAAAGTGGTTTCAGTGAAATGAAAGCCAATTCAAACATTTTGTCCATGGAAAGTGTGAAGAAGTAAAATGTTGGAGCCTAGAGGTGTGTAAGTGTTAAGGCCACATTCTACTACCTAGAGGATCACCTCCTCCCAGCTGGGTTGTGGTAGCAGAACTCAGCAGCCCTTCTTGGCCTTTCATACCATGTTTTGAGAGGTACAGGTGTCTGGTGGGAGATCTTTTACATAACCTGTGTCTAAGGATATTCTTTGAATTATAAATTACTTGATGATGTATTTTTTCAATTGCAGAGACTTTACAGGAGTTCCTTTCTCTTTTCGAATACAGGTTGGTAGTGGTTGGTTGTGTTTCACACAAGTCAGCCCTTCTGATCTATGCTGTGGTTTACAGAGAAGAATTGTGTCTACAATTTTGTAGCATGAAAGTCCCCAAAAGAGGTTTCCTTAATCAAATTCAGGTGTTGTGTACAGATGTTGTGAAAGGATGACACCTTGACATAAAGATTGTATCCCACCTGAGAATTGTTGAGATAACTTTGCGTATTTGCTTATGTTGATTTTAGTGGAACAATTTGTGAGTTAATATGCTAGCCAAACACACTAGTCACTGTCAGCAACTAATGGACTCAGTGCTTGGCTAGGACTGCAGATAAATCTGAATCTAGTTAAAATTACAACATGATGTTCATTAGCTTCAGCAAGGGTAATTTCTGAGACAGAGTGTTGCTATCACCCAACATGTTAAATCAGCAGTTGGACTAAGCAGATGGTGGGCAGAGATCAAAGACTTTCCATTAAACAATAGGTAATTTCTCAGTAGGAAATTACTTACATTCCCAAAAAGGGTCATGTACCAAATTTCTTATACTGGCTTATAGTTGTAAGAAAGCTCCTGGTCAAGTGTTTGCACTCTAGAAAGATGGAGAGGCACAAAACCTTACAGACATTTTGATGAATGATCTTCTGTATTCTGGAATACCTCAACTCTTCACTGTGCTCAGTGCTGCGTATGGATGGGTCTCAGCTTTACACTGAAGTTTCCCACTAACTTATTTTTATGGTGAAGTTTTCTTAGTATTACAGCAAAACTCTACTGTTGCAAAATTATACTCTTACATATAGTATTAAGTCTACAGAAGATTGACTGCTTTATATATTTATGTCTGCTTACACAGGATTTTGTGGGAATAAGGTGTAATGGTTAAGGATGTAGATATGGAGACATTACTTGGCCCTTTTGATTAACTGTTGTGTAGCATCTTTTATATAACTTCAGAAAAATCCATTATTGTTCATTTAGCCATATCATGTCTTACTTTCGGATTTAAAGCAGACACATCAAAGTCGAGAGTTGTTTTCTCAACATTTTCAGTTTAATTGTTTCAAGTTTTCCATGCTGGTTTGTGGGGTGTTTTTTGGGGTTTTTTGGGGTTTTTTGTGTGTTACAGTTAGAGACACGAAAAGAACCACACTCACCCGTCACGTAGAAACAGGGAAAAGAAGGCAGTTTATTATGATTTAGGGTTTATATAGTATTTGGGATTTGGTCAAGGATTGCTCATTGAGAGGAACACCTCTCTGACCCCAGTGGTCAGTACAGAAGTCTATCACCGAGAGGAATGAAAGCAATATACATGGTTTTGAGAAACTTTGAAGGAAAGTATGTAAACTATCATCAGAAGGCTTAGTATTATGGCAATATGTGTGTGTTGTGTGTGTGGTGATTTTTTTGGTTGGCTTGTTTGTTTTGGTTTGGGGTTTTTTTGTGGGTTTTGGTTTTTTTGGTGGTTGTTGTTATGTATTTTAGGCATAATTTGGCAGTTTCTGGTTGTACTTCTGCTAATCTGTGATGAAAAAGTAGTTTGCAGTGAGATGACTTGAGGAGGGATGAGTTTCTGTCTTGAACCTCCTGATAGATTGTATTCTCAGTACTTATGTCCAACCTGCTCGTTTGACTTAGCCAGTTTTTGATTAACCACAATACATTGGTGTTAAAAACTCTTTGACGTTTCAGGAGCTGGTTGATTGGCACATCAGTTGTCCTTGCCTTGAGGGTCGAAAAACTATCTGAAGAGCAGGATGAAGGACTGGAGGTGATTGTACTTTCTGCCCTTCAGTTTTTCTATCAATCCATCACAGGAGTGTGGAACTGGATAAGACTTCCTGAATTTTTAAACACAAATGGTTGTTTATGTCTGTGAACAGTCCTGTCTTGATTTGATAGCATCTTTTCCTACCCAACACAGTAATTTAGAGAGAAACAGCCAAAAGTGAGATATGAATGAGGAGTGAGAATGAGATATGAATGAGGCGTAAGAAAAAGTAGATTATTATAATAGATAAATAATAGATCATTATTCTTACCTGAGGCTTTTTATATTTCTGTATATGATAGATATAGATGGATCTAGACAGTGCCTCTGCATATTGGCATGGCTTTCTGACAACCATGTCTAGTCTGCTTCATTTGTAGATAGTAATGAAAAATACATAATTATGAACTGTTGTAAGAAGGTATTTTAATATTAAAAAGGAATAAAACCTTAAAATGCCAATTAAATTTTTTTCTCTCATTAAATGAGCTTACCTTATCAAAATTTTTCTCTTTTTTTATGTTTTGGTTTTTTGTTTGGTTTTTTAACCAAAGTGTGGTTGGCTTGTTTTTACAGTGGGTTTGTTTTTCTTTGGTGGGATTTTGTTTGTTTGTTTTTTGGGGGGAGGGGGTGGGATTTGGGTTCTTCGAGGTGTTATGATTGTTTGGTTTGTTTTTTGGGATTTGGGGGGTTTTATGGGTTTTTGAGATTTTTGTTTGTTTGGGTTTTTTTGAGGTGGGGAGACTTTTATTCCTTTTTACCCATAGAGACAAAACTGTTGTCCTTTTTTGGTAAAGGCTTACTCAGTCTTCCTTATCTTTTGAGTATTTGTGCAGTACCAAATACACCTGTGAACAAGCAGATGCAAAAACATCCATTAATTACTTCAGGCTAGTGTTAAAAGGTTGCTTATGTTGGAGTATCATTAACTTAAAAGTGAAATCTCATATTCAGGTCACCTGTAGACTAGGCTTCAATTGCATCAACCTTCCAGATACCATGTACTTAGATTCACAAGGGATGCACTTTAAACTAGTCTCTGGATTAGGGTTTTGCAGCCAAACATCTTAGAAGTCTATGTGTAATGCTTTTATTACAAAATTATGTGATTTTTTTTTCTTTACTATGTGATGTTGAGGTGGAAAAACTAATTTAGCTAATGTGAATTAGTGTCTCTGATTTAATGAAATGTGGTTCTAAAAAATTGTATTAATATGGTTATGTTGGGACTAATACAGATGTTTGGGAGCAGTTTGAAAAAAGTTACAAATTAGCACAGAAGCAGAAATTATGAGTTTGAGAAGACTGTTCAATGTATAACGAAGAAAAATGATCTGAGGAGTAAATCAGGAGAGACAAGAAGTGAGCAAGAGTTGAGGAGAAGGCAAGAAGATTATGATTACCAGTAAAGAAAGAAGTCAGGACTGGATAGTATTCACTTTGAAGGGATAAAGTTTTCTTTGTTTGATTTTTGTGAAGAAGGGAGAATTTAAGTGAAGGGCAAGAGTTTAGACATATCCTGAGCTACTGCAGAAATTTTTCTATTAATAAGGTTAAGCACTGAGGAAAAGGTATGGGTAAGGATTTAGAGAAGTCAAAGTTTTTCTGGGCTAACTATACTAAGTTTGAACTGCTATCAGGCCACTTAGAGTAATGAAATTGGAAAGGAAGCATAAAAGGGAACTGGCTGCTTGTATTAAAAAGATGAGCCATTGACTCACAAATTACAGCTGAATCTACAATAATATTCATCAGAGATAGTATTAAAAATTAGGAGAGTCTGGTTTGGTTTTTTTCCTACAATAGGGAAAAAGAAACTATAAGACAAAAGCTAGGTGAGTGAAAAATAAATTACAGGCCCACAGAGTCTGAAATAGATATTAAGAAAAGGAGTAATGTGGAAGGCTGTGGAGGTGGTGGGATGGCAAGATTTAAGACTTAGATAAGGATTGAGCAGTGTAGTAGAAAACACTGGTAAGGAAAGAAGAGGACATGTTTTATAAGGAGTCTGTAAAATTCTGTTTGAAAATACTTCTGGAAGGTAAGGGATGAAGATAGCACTGTGCTATGAACAGTAAGATGGCAAATGGAGTTGAAGATGCTTTAGTTTAGAATTCATATGGACCCGTAATATCAGTGTGGCAGAATCACAAGTTATTGGTGAACTGAATGAAATAAAAGGAATGGATGGAGTCAGATAGTATAAGTATGGTAGGTTAATAATCAAGAAATAGTAGAGCAAGAGAAAGATGCTTAAGTAAATACAAAAAGAAATTAAAGAAAAGGGAAAGGAGAGAAGTAAGCCTACTGATTTTCAGTTAAAGCCTGAGATACTGAACATGTTGCAAGTAGACATGGTATGGTAAAACCAGCTCCATTGAGGTGCCTTTGGACAGATGCAGCCACTTAACAGCTGTCAAATAGTGACACTGAGTATTTAAGCAGCTGTGAATCCCCATAACAGTCTTTTCACTGCTTTCATGTGTTCCATTGCTTCTTATGCAACACGGAGAAGTATCATCTTTTTTTTTCCTCTGGTATATTCCTTTCTTGCCATCTTCCTTGTCCATTTTTTAAATTCTGCTGCATTTATAATCTGTACAGTACTATTTCAAGTTCACTGGTACCTCCTATGATCATTTTATTCTTCCTTCAAATACTGAACAGATTCAGAAGTCTGGAAGCCTTTCATCAAAAAATAACCTTTTAATCTCCAGATAAACTTTCCAGGTGTCCCTGCTAAAGAATTTAAATATCCTTGACTCTAGTATCCTGAACTGCTAGTGACATTTTAATACCAATATCTAAGACGTGTCCATAGCTTGCATTTTGGAGTTGTTCAGTCTTTATTTTAGAAACTTAAAGTCAACTATCTTATTTTAATTTTGCTAACCACATTTCTATTTTCTTTGCTCCAGCCAGCAGTGTCATCTGACTATGTCAACTACCAAAACACACTGCATGTCAAAGTCATCCATTTCTACAAATGGGTGCAACATTGTGATATCTGACTGGACAAAAACTAGCTAAAATTAACTAAAACCACCTAACATGGTGTTTATAGCATGAGATTAAATACCAGTTACTGCAGATTGTAATACCTGAATTCTTTATAACTGCTAAATGAATATGCTTCAAAGTTTGTCTTCAGAGAAATGTTTCGAGCATGAAGAAAAGTGCTCTGTATGTCAAATGCTGAACATGTTCAATATGTCGAAAGTACATTTTCTTGCAATAGGCATATTTAATTTTTGAAAAGATGCTGAGCCGTAACTTATATAAATTTTGGTTGTGAGTTCATCAGATTTCTCTTTAATGAATGCTGCTATACATATCTCTTTTGCCATTATTTCAACTTGCAGAATAAACAAGTTTTGTCCATTAAATTTGATCTTCTTTTGAGTCTTGTGTATTAGAAGCTGGCCTTTGTCACATTTTCACTCATCGGGAAGACAAGTGACTAAGTAATTTTTATCTGCTTTGCATAAAGGAAAGCCGAAGCTCAGAGAATAAGCCTTTAAAATCATATATACAGGTATTGCAAAGATTAAAACCCAGAGAAGTTACATATATCCTCTGAAACAAGGATTTTGTTTAATGGATCCATTATTTTTCTTGATTTATAAATAATCCCCTTGTTTATGTACCTTAGACCATAGTAGCCTTTTCAAATAGCTGTTGCACATGAATCTGTACAGATCACCACTACTGGTGTTTGCTGTGTCACTTGAAATGTGAAACATGTCTATGTTAGCCTTGGTTTACTTTCACAAAGTGTGAATACTTCTTATCTTAAATTTCATGCTATTGTCATCTCAGCATTTTCCTTTTCTGCTTAGTCTTCTTCATTCTGGCAGTATTTTCTTTAGATTATTTTGATTTGCAGACTGTATTCACAAATTCTATTTAATCCATTTTAGCCGATTTTTAATGTATTAATATGAATGATAAATAAAAATGATCCATTGCATTAGAGTGTTTTAAACCCAAGGCTGTGCTAAGGGAGAGGTTTTATCAGCTAGTAGTAATGTGGCTCATGGAAATTAATTTGAACAGAAGGAATAACAGCATTTTTAATACCTTATTTTCCCATTTATAAATACTTAGGATATTGTATTTAAAACACATAAATAAAATCAGAAAATGTGGACTTCTTTCTTGAACATGCTAGCTACTCTTTGAGTATTCTTGTTACTGCACAAGTTTGACTGCCAGCAGTGTCAAACCCATAGGGCATATCAAGCACCTCTCTACCACCTCTGTGCTAATACCTGTGCTGGTAGCCTGTACATCACTGATACAAAGGTAGACTTTTATGTGGGATTGAAAATGTGGTATTAGGCTTTGGATGTTAGATTTGTCTTCTTGTGTTTTTTCCATTTGACCTTTAAACAGCGTTGTCCATATTTAAACAGATATAATCTTCAGCTGTTTCTTGTGGTGTCTAGAATCATAATGCTGTGCAAAATGGCAATTCCTTTACTGTAATTTGTGATATATTAGGCTTACTTTTAAAGTAAAGTACATTTTTCAAAATTAGAATCAGTTAAAATATCAGCCAACAAGAGCAGTGACAGGAACCTGAGCCTTTGACTACTCATACATTATTAGTAAAAAAAATACATTTCTAAAATGAATGAGTATTTGAGAAAATGCCAAACTTTTTGGCTAAGAGCTTTCTTTTATTTTTTTACTAATTCCATTGAGGAAAAGTAAAACCACTGAATGACTCTCTCAGAAATATAAAATGTAAAAAAGTTCCTATGCAGTCTTTCTCTAATAGTTTTCAGAAAATTTCCTTCCCCTTTGTAATGCATGTCTATGTTTTCACTTTTCTCTCCTCTACAATTTAGTGTCATGTTTCCATTAACTACTTAATTCCTGAGGTAAGTTGTTTCTTCCTGCTCCCCAAATAGCTTTCACTTATTCTCTTGCCTTTTAACTTTTTGTACTTTTTTTTCATAAGCTAATATTAGGCCCTAGAGAAGAACTTTTTCATTTGTCTTTTTGAAATGTTCCTCAAGTTTGATTAAAATACAATATTTTATTGAAATACTAAAACTACTCTTTTGCTGCTTCCTTCTGGTGAAGGAAGTGGAAGTTCACCAAACCTGCTCAGTATTCCCAGCCAAGGTTTGTCTGCACTGTGGTTGCAGTCAAGTGCCCTAAAACATACAAGCAGTTTCAAGACTCCAATGAAGGTCACTTATATACAGAATTTGATTTAGTGTCAAAGACACCATTTTTACCAGCGCTCTGTTTTTTAAATACTGCTATTCTGGCCTAGAGCCAAAGAAAAGACCTGGCACAGGCAGAATGCTGTGGTTGAAGTGAAAGGCCCAGTATTTTAAATTAGTAGTTTTCATTGTAGTTTTCATTGAACTTCACTCAGTTTCATTTAAGGATTTTGATACTCATCCTGTTTGTGGAATTTGTTAGAATAATATCTTTAAGTTTACCCTAAAAATAAGATTTGATGTGGAACTTGTAGACATGTTGGAAGCAGAATTCTGTATTTTCTGTTTTCTTAGAGTTTCACAATATATATTAAAAAAATTTATAAAACAGTTTTGGCCATCCATATTAAAAATGGGGTCCTTTGTAGCTCAAACTTAATGGAATTTCAATTCTTTTTCTTTCAGTTTTACCAGGAATTTCCATGGTGTTACTCTTGTTTCTAAGACCTTTTGTGGAAGGCTTTTGTGATGTGAAGCATCCAGCAGAAGAGCTGTACAGGGATACACTGAGACTGCCCAGGAGCTGCTGAAACAGTTTAGTCCAGTGAATTCTCCATAGTTTCTTTTCTGCTTAGTGTCCACTCCATGACTTCAGTAAAACTGTGCTTTTCTTTTCCTCTCCTCTTCCAGGTGGACACAGAATTCTGCCCAAATTCATCACAGGTAGAATACCAACTTTTATCTCACAGCTGTGTTAACTACAGCTCACAGTAACAGTTCAGATGTAAAGGAAAAAATCCACTGCAGCCTTTGAACAGCTCAAACTTCAAACTCTGCCTGTGATACATAGTTATCTTCCAGCTTTAAAAAAAAAGAAAATGACTTTTTATGAACTGCTTTTACCATGCAAACTCATTCTCCAAAATATTCATATTCATGATTGTTGGTGTGAAATTCTGATGCCATATTAGTAATTTAGTGTGACAGATGGATTAACTAGAGGGTAAAACTTTTCTAGGGGATTAACTAAGGGTACAATATTTCTAAACTTTCAGCTGCTTGACTTTGCAGCTTTGACAAAGCCATTGCTGAATATTTGTTTAACCTGTCCATGTGAGTCTGTAAACAATTCTGCATGTCGATTGAGTAGCCTACATATTAGACTAAGAGCTTCCTATTATTCTTACTGATCTGCAAAATCTAGTTTCCTTAAGGTAAATGATAAATTACTTAAGTTGAATGAGTAGCTAATTTAAGTCTAGTTGTTCATTAGATGGATAGGTAAAAGACTTAGTGGAGCCTGCAGTAACAGTTTATTAGCATAAACATTGTAAATCAAAGCATGTTACCAGTGTCCGACAGAAGCCCTATATCTACATAAACAACCTGATGAATACTTAAAGAACACTGTAGTGCTGTCTCCAAGCCTACGTCAATTAAAATACTTTTCCTTAAGCAACTTTTTCCTTGCATTGCAGCAGGCTGAATGTAGTAAAGAATGCAGAAAGATTGATTCTCTTTATTTATACAAATATTTTTCTTTTTCTGTGGCTCATTTTACTAGCAACTTTTCTACATTAGCATAAATAAAATAGTATTTTCTACTAATAACCTTAAAATCGCTTTAGAATTCCACACTTCACTTTGTAGTGACACTTGCACTCTGAGCTGGTGCAAGTCATCATTTTGTGAAACAAATCCCATGTCAGTTTGCATGGAAAGAGAGTAAATACTACATTCATAGCTCACATGGAATCTGACAGTTGAAAACTAAAACAAATTACTTCGAAGGTCAACTCTCTTCTTCATTGACCTTGATATTATTAATATTTGTACCCTGGAATGTAGATGAAACAAGTTTCCATCAAAATAAATTAACAGCTTTTTAATTTACCTATTTATGAACTCTGGCTATTTTGAAACATGTAATTTTAATCTACCTAAATCAATTTAACCAGGGACAAGGCTAGGATGTGACTCATTTGCTTTATGCCAGTGGGTAGCGTTGCGCTGCTAAAGGAAGACATTCTGACAGATTTATGTGCTGGAGAACCTTCTTGGTGTTCCCAGTTGACAGAATTTCCACAGTACCTAATGTCCAAGCATGGGATCCAGTGTGTGAAAAAAGATCTCATTTTTCATACTTTAAACTGCTGGGACAATTCCTTCCAATAATTCTTCCTTTAATGGCAAGAGATTTTTTATTTCTGCTGTAGTGCTACTTTGTAACAATAAGAGTAACCCAAATTATGAAATTAGGTAGTTGTAGAAATAAGAAAGTGGAAAGATAAAGACCTTTCTTTGATTGCCAGCACAAGAAGAAACAGTTACATGAAGTCAGTACAGAATCAAACTGTGATATCTGTTCTCACTGCTTGTCTCTACAGAGAACAAGTTGAAAGGTATTGAGTAATACTGAGATGGAATGCAGTCAGCACTTCTTGAAAAGAGCTTTTAGACTTCCAATTACAAAAACTATTCTTTTCTTTACCTTTTTATGTTCCATCTTTCATGGCCAGCTGGAATCCTGGCCTGAAAAAACCATTAAGATTTCCGTGTTGGCATTGCAAGTCAAGTTTTCCTTTGGTACACTAAGTATATAGATAACAGCAAAATATTACTCAGGGCTGGACTGTAACTTCACTAAAAAGTGCAAAAATGCCTAGCAAAAATTTGCTTTTATCTTTTTGGAAGTCAGCAATAACAAAATTGGAGACTGTGTATTACAAGATCTCCATTCTTACCTGTATGCTTAAGTAAACAGTTTCTTCTTGAGTTCAATAATTTTTCAATAAAAACACTGCATCGTTTTTTACAGCCTTGGAAATGGAAATCAGTATGTTCATGTCTGAATGGATAAATTACTAGGAAAAGCTACTTATATGTTTTGAATACATTTTTGATTCATGTAGTAGAATCACAGAATATGCTGAGTTGGAAAGGACCCATCAGGAGCATTGAGTCCAACTCCTGGCCCTGCACAGGACACCACAAGAACCACACCATGTCGTTTTATTAAGCAAATTCTTGATAAAGAATACTGCAAGTCTAGATGGGAAGCAAGAATGATTATAGATGCAAGTGCTCTTGAACTCAGGCAAAGAAAACAGAGTGATACTTCAGGATGGCTTGAGACTAATGAATATGAACTTTGCTTGGTTTTAAGACATGTGCTATTATGTTCCCACCATGGCCCTCAATGAAAGACTGGTTAATGTGCAGCCTGCTTTGGGTTGTTCACTTCTCATTTTGAAGGTCCAGAAATAAACAGGTGTATATCTTGGTGGGTTTGACTTGATTTCCTACCACATACTTTGTGTCATGGAGAAGATAGAAATGTTTGTGTTGTCACTGTTATACAGGATCAGAATAATGAGAACATGACCTCTAACTAGGGAACTATTTTCTGGAAAATGCTCCATCCTGTTAGTTCTGCCTCTCACATCCCCTTGTTGTATCCTCTACAGACTGGTGACCTGCTCTGGTCATGCAAAATTGCAGGTTGTTTATAATCTTTGTTTCCAAGATAGATGGTAGTTACATGAAGCTACCAACTTCAGTCTCAAAGTGCCATATCTGCTAAAGGAATTCCATGCTTTCAGGTAGTTGTGTCATCTGGGTGATAAAAAACTGTTATCCGTACTAAAATCTATGGTTTGATTTAAAAAAAACCAGCAACCCAACCAACCAAAACTAAACACTCCAAAAACCAACCATGTATTAATATATATCCCCTGTGATTTTGAAAAGGTCTGATGCTTTAGAATTACACCGTTTTCCATGTCCAAATATAAACCATTTTCTGTTGCAGAGGGGTGCTTAATATTCTGAAATCAGCCATTTTAAAACTATTTCTACCAAAATCTGAGAAATTCAAAATCACTTGTCATCACTTGTGCTTACTACATGAGGAACTGAAGTACTTGCAGGGATAACAAAAAGTACGAATTGCAAACACTTCTGGCTCTCTAGGTCGATGCCACTGACAAGAAGTCTCTCATGTATGAACTGAGAGACATCCACACTTTTACAGTGCAGTAGCCAAGACGTGTATTCAGTTGTGTAGTCATAGGAAAAAGATACTGGGAGTAAAGAAATTGCATCATTCTTTCTTAGTATTTGAAAACAGTCAGAAAACCAGAAGAGAAGAGCAGGTCAAAGAGTAAGGAGAATTAAACTGAAGGAAATAATTGGGGGAGGAGTTGGAAACTGGACAGAAGAGTCAAAAATAACTGCATTTTTTAGCATTGTCAGGGTATGAAAGTTAGATACAAAGTATTATGGAATAGATGAAGGAATAGAGTTTAAGAACTGACTTAGGACCAGGAAAAGGAAGGCAAATAGAAGAAAAGTGAATATAGGAAGGAAGTAAAAAAAAGACCCAAAGGGAACCATAAAACCTGTTGACCTGTTTGAAGAAGTTACTGTATCACGTGCCTGGAGAAGAGGTGAAGTGAAGTGAACACCGTATACAAGTGGAAGGTGTGATATTCATTAGGCCCAGAAAATAATTGCTTCTTAGCCAGGACAGGAACTGAGCTGAGAGAGGACAAAACAGATTTGTAGTGAATGAAATTGATTTGGTCCCAGCTTTCCACCCAAGGGCATTCAGACTGAACAGAAATAGGAAATGGAATCTGGAGGTTATAGGTCAGAAGAAGAATGGAGGAGGAGGAGGAGGAATTGCAAAATATGTTCATTGAGCAGAAAATAGCTCTGTATTGTTTTAAAAGAAATCTCATATTTCATGAAATTCATCAGCTTCATCCTGGCCTCAAAACATAAATCTTCTGTTAAAACATACCTCACAGAGAACTAGCTGGCAATTTACTTTTTGCAAAGTATAAGATGTCTTTTCAGTCTCTGAGCAGTCTTGTCAATGCTATAAACACATCTATTCAAAAAGTGTTTATTTTCAAATTTATTTTCAATAATAAAAAATAAAATCAAAATAGAAATAACTTCCAAAAAAACCACCAAATTAACTAAATAGAAACAAAATAATAATCATATTTTCTGTGTGAATATGTACAAAGTTCTATTTCTTGAAAATCAAGGAAATTGATAGCTAAAAGAGATCATAAATATTTCCTTTTTTATTTTTTTGTCATGAGACTGTATAATGTGCAATACTAAGGAGGCAAAGTAAATGGAAGTTTGGGCAATTAATAGCAGTGAGGAGGATGGTTATTATCTGATAGAATGTATTCTTGCTATAGCAGTGACTAAGACTCAGCATTATTAACCAGTCTTGCTTGTACAAGGGGAACATACAAACCCAACTCTTAAAGACAGTTCTTACTTTCAGTAACTTTTCAGGTAAAAGATTAAATGCACAGCACTCCACAGGCTTTTAAGTGTTATGATGCTAGTAATACAGTAGGTAGCTGTAGAAAATGAAAGCATGCTAGATTGTCTAAAATTATGCCTGCTTTCAAGCCATAGTAAGTTTTAGAAAATTTCCATTTTAAAGGATTCTCATGGTATCAGTGTCAGTATTGCAAATGTACTTCCGTGGTATAGGAAAAGGAATGCTGAATGAATGACATGAAGGAGTAATTTTATATTAAATACATAATTTTCTTAACAAATGTTCTAGTTGTCAATGCAGTAATTTTTAAGTCATCAAAGATTGCTTTTTTTCCCAGTATCATTTTGCACAACTCACCAAAAGACCCCAGTGAATATCAAAATTAGTTACTTTAAGTGTTTTCAGGTGTTTGAATATTTACAGTTTTCATTACAGAATGTCTTTTTTACTTAAAAGGGAATGAGAAATTGCTGGATATCAGAACCAGCCTAACCTTTTTCCCTAAAATAATTGATTTTCCAAATCTGATTCTGCTAATGTTGAAATGAGTTTGAATGAATTTCAATACTCTGATTCGCTCTTTTTTCATAGGGTGAGTGTCTTTCACATTTGGAGTCTCTGCTTCTATCTTTAATTCTACAATAAAGATGAAAATTCTTTTCATCTCTTTCACAAATCACCAAGACAAACATAAAGTGGTAGCATTTGAAAGATAAAAAGTATTTAATGGCAATGAAGTTTTATAGAGTTCTTTAAATTTGGCTAATGGAGTTCATCTACACCTAAAGAAACGATTAGCAAGTCCTCTCATTTTCTTGATGATTGATTCAGATTTAAGTATAAAAAGCTATAAGATACATCTTGTATAAGAATATTTAGCATAGATAAGAAGACTCAAATGTAAGTGTTATACCAGTATTATTTATTTGTCTTTTAAAACTTGTGTACTTTCCTATTAATGCTCCTGGTATTTTGTACTGGTGTGTACTTTGTCACTTCAGTGACAAAGAACTATCAATAGTTATCAAATAAAGTAATATCTCATGAATAGAGATAATTTAAAGGACCACACAGGGCAATTGAGGAGATTGGAATATCCTCTGTAATTTAATTTTTTAAAGTACACCTGAATTTAATTATAATTGGCTTGAGAAAGTAAAAGACAAAGACTTTTTAAGAAAAGCCTGATTTTTTTTTTCCAAAAGATACTATTTTTTCTTTGAAATAGCAATAGAACATTTTAAAATTGAAATTTTGGTAACATAGGATCATTTTTAATTTTGGAGTTAGATGCTAGTGGTGATTAGTGTCTTCTTACAATTTTAACATTTTGCAGAGAGAGAAAAAGAATCTCTAATCTCAATTAAAAGCACTTCTTTATATCTATATAATCATTAGCAAGAAATGGAGGAGGCATTTTTTTCAGTTTGAGATATCAAGGAGTGTAGTCAAAAGTTAAGAATGAAACCATGTAGTAAACATAAGAAGTACCACAACCAATACTGACCGGATGAACAACAGGTTGTTCAGGTCTGTATGGAAGATGCAGGAGGCGATTCAGCCTCTCTTGCATGCTGGAATTGTAGGGATTTTAGCATTTGTTTGTTTACCTTTTACTACCATACTGAGAGTGGAATTAATTTTGAGATGATGAGACAACAACATGCCAAAATTAATGTGTTTTTCTTGTGTTATATCTATGTCAGATCGTGTAAGAAAATAACACTTGAGATAGATTACCTGTCTCAGGGCATGCTTCATCCATGAACAGAGTTAAATGAAAATGCAGCCATCAAAATTCGAAACTGTAAGCATCCGTGAGTAGAACAACAAAGCTTAATTAAAATCCTGTATTTTTATGGTTGATTTATTTTCAGAAATCATCTGGGCCTTTTCAACCAAATTTTACCATTATGTCTCTCTTCTAGCCTGACTGTGAGTCCATTGATTCAGTTACATAAACATATGTTTAAGTACAGAAGTAGTCTCATAGGTTTCCTGACTACTAAAAGTGGTTGTCTGTGTGCTTAAGCATCTTACTGAGTGTCTTTATCTCTTCACAAGCTCTAGCTGTTATTTAGGAAATTCAGCATCTCACAGGAAAATCCTTCTGATCATGTTAAACAGGCTAAATATGAAGTGAATAGATATTTGTTGATCCGGGAGGAAAATAAATGTTTAGAGCTGATTAAAGTTAACTTTCCAAACATAAATCTAATAAACCAAACATTTCATGTACTAGCTCCTTTTAAATGAGGAGGAGTATTGTGTAGGGAAAGGATCAAAGAGAGCCAGTGTGAGGCATGAAGAAAGCTTTGGGATGCAGTGTTATGGCATATGAAAACTGTGCAGACTGGCTTTACTGACCCGTAGTAAAAAATGTTGAAGTGACTGGGACACTCTGTTTTCCAATTAAAACAGTATAAAAACTCGTAAGAGCTACATGATTACTGTAGGAGGGCAAAGCTAATACTAACAGCTCTGTTTTCCCTTCCATCCCACGTGTAGTAGAAAAGTTAGAGAAGTCTGCCCCACCATGCTGGGCTCTGGGTATTTTCAACTAAAAAATTCTTTTGTTGTTGCAAAGCCTAATGACATTTGGATGTTCTTGAGCTCTCCTACAGCCTTCCAGTGACTTAGAGATTTAGGTACTTTTTGGCTCCTTGCATGAAAAATGTCAGAATGTTTCAGGGTAGCAGGGTGTGTTCTGCTACTTATTGTTTTGGCAGAATATTCAAGGTCATTCCAGGCTAGGGTTTTTTCTAGGGTTATCTGTGTTTGCAGAGATCTAAAGTTGCTGCCTAGGGTAATATCTTCCATGTTCTGGGGAAATTAATTTCTGTGTTGTGATACAGTTCCTCAGTAAGTATTGGAAGTCCCAGGACTTCCTCATTTCATTCTTTGTCATTGCAAAGCAGTATTGATGTCTTAGGCTCAGTTGTGAAGGAAATCGTAAGACTACACAGAATCTTGGCTTTGCTTTAAAGAGGGTAGACTGAACTAAGCAGGAGAATGAATTAGATTGTCCCATCAAAAAAAACCCAACTAATCAGATCCTCTACTTTTTGCAGTAATCCTACTACTGTAGTTCTCAGGGAGTTTTTTTCCGTGCTCTACCAAAAATTTCAGGCCAGATCAGTCTTCAGTCAGTGTTGAGGACCAGCTAAAAGCCAGCAATCTGGCCAGCTCAGCATTATTTCTGGAGCCCATGGAGGTTAAAAACCTTCCTTCAAGGTTCTTGGCCCAGCCAAACCTGGCTCCTTTTGTCTTGCCTTTTTTATCTTCAGGTGGTACATGGCCTTGGCCACTCTGCTTCAAGGGGAAATCCCAACATCAAGGTAGGTTTAGGGGGACTGCCATCTCCAGTGCAGAGCTTTTGGCTGTCTTCATGCAGAAAACTCTGCTATGTGGTATCCAAGGCTGACGAGATCTAACTCACATTCCTCTGGATAGTATTGCCTCCAAATATACTTTTGATGCCTAGTCAATAACTGACAGCTGATAATTTATTTGGCTTCTGGCTCCTGTGAAATGAGTTAGCCATTTCGTTCTGAGTGGAAAAGAACAGGAAGATATTATCTGTACTATGTAAAATCAGAAAAGTCGGACACCAAGTTTTCTATCGATGTTTGAAAAACTAGTGTAAGTAAAGTGCTGTATTTAATAAAAAGGCCTATGGTACAGAGTATGCCAAATCAATATACTTAGCAGGCTTGCAAAACAGATGTTAGTGTACTGCTGCAGCATAGCCTTTTGCCTCCTACCAAGGTAATTATCACTATCAATTACACTATCTTTCAGTATCTATTCTAGTTACTTCTTTAAGACTTCAGAAGGCATCTGGGCGTAATAAAAGCATAGAACCCTGTTAAAGAATATCTCTAAATCAGTCTCTGTGTGCTGCATCCAGGCTGGAGCACATCATCTTCCTTTGGTAGTTTTGTGCCATAAATTCTGCAGTGATTGTTGTTATTTCAGAATGGTACACTGATCTAACTGAAGGTTTTTGAACAGCCTGGGTGTCAAAGGCCTCCCTGCTTTTGCAGATTGTTATAAATCTCTACTGCTGCCAGGGAGTCAGCTAACTTGGGTTCATCTCACATCTCCCTTGTATAATTCAAGACTCTCTAGCCCATTATCTTAGAGATGGGTGATCCATTATAGCTGATCCTTTGATAATATTTTTTTTTATGTAGTGTCACATTACATCATATTTAAATGTTATACATTTGCATATATATATATATATTCAGGAACTAAAATAATTACATTTATAATGTGTTTTTTTATTCGCATATTCAGTTTTATGCCCATACTGGTATAACTGCACCTTGTTATCCAAAGTAAATATTTTTGTCTCAACCTTTTAGTCGTATAAATAATATAATTCATGTCTGACATAAGCATGGATATGAACTTAATCCAGTTAGTTATTGTTTGGTGTACTGTAGTTTGTAACCAAAAATTCTCAAATAAATGCAGAACATCTATATGTAATAGAGTTGGACCTCAATTTTTGGGTAAGCTGGGTAAATAAAGAGGGCATATACGTGTGGGTGGATACAGCTTGACAAAGGCATACGTGCCTACAAATACAGGT
Organism: Sterrhoptilus dennistouni; assembly: GCA_013397095.1. Lineage (NCBI taxonomy): Eukaryota > Metazoa > Chordata > Aves > Passeriformes > Zosteropidae > Sterrhoptilus > Sterrhoptilus dennistouni. Next base: position 3,226,118 of record VWZU01008857.1, on the reverse strand, counting down.
AAGTGCTTATACGTAAGGTAGTGTGATTTTCATTACAAAAAATCCCTTATCATAGTATTTTAATCATGTAACAGTGAGTGCAACAAGGAAAAGAAAAATGGCAAAAAGAAATTCATTGTGAGAGGGAAACATGGAACAGTGAAGAATTATATCTTGTTGCTGAATTTACTTTATTACGTTTAAACAATCCAGAAAATACTGTTAACAGTCCTGCAGTCCTTTAGCCCTTCATCTTTGTTTAAACTGCTCCATTTAAGAGCATATTTCAGTTTTGGCTGAGTAATTCCTGTGCTGGTGAAAAGATAATACTGTGGGATTTAGTAGGATAAATGTATTGTTATTAGCAGTGGCAACTGAACCACATTAAATGTATTATGAGACATGTTGTTCCTTTGTAATACCAACTTGCCCACAGAGTCAAATGTGATGAGCTCTCTACAAATGGATAGTAAGAGGCGCTTGTAGCTTCAAAGACTTTTAAAACAAAATGGTGAAGGATATTTAGAGTGGTACTTTTTTTCTGTTTAAAGGCCTTAGAAAAATAATCCTAAGGTGTTAGGGCCAAAGGAATACTTCAGTTGCCCAGTATAAATCTGAAAATCCAACAAAGTCCCAGAAGTGCAAACATTCAGTCCCCATGGCAAATGTTTTAATAATGCAAAGGTAAAATTTTTTAAAACACTCAGGGTTGTCTTGATTCTCTCCTATTGCAGTTAACATTTTTATAGAGATAAGTTAAGGCCCAATCCCTATAGGCTGATCCATTTAAGTGCTGCAGGAAACTTAAATTTGGCAGCTTTCCTGCAAAATACTGCACGCTTTAATCCTGCAAGGTCCTTCATGAGTTGTATATTATTGTATCTGCTTTATTAGTGGAGAAACTGAACAGTGACGTAAACGTGGTACCAGAGCAAGTCAGAGACCAATCCAGGATTACATCTCTAGAGTTCTTGACTTCTAACCCTGTATTAGCTCCACTAATTCCACTCACCTCCACAATAATAGCATGGTGTTCACTGAGGGGTAAGGTGGAGAGAAGAAAATAATTACTCAGTTCAAGAAGTCCTCAGCTCAGCTAATGTAAGATGAGCTACCTACTTCATTGTGCTTTTCCTGGTCCAGGTTTGAGTTTCACTCATAGCTGAACTTTACTATTTCCCTTAAAATATTTTAGAGCAAAACAGGGGGGTTTTGGTATCCCGCCACTGCTTTCTTTCCCTGTCCTGTCCTGTTTACAGTGCTTCTCATGTGCCAAATATTGTCCAATCTTCAGTCTTTCAGATACTTCTCTCTTTCTTCAGCTGGTTGTTTTTTGTTGTCGTTGTTTTGTGTTTTTGTTTTTTTTTTTTAACAGTATTGGTCTGCCTGCCACATTTCTTCAAAATCTACCTTTTAAGACTCTTCTTTGCTTTTCCTAACATGTTCAGTGATCCCTTCCAATGATTTTTGATTCATATTTGCAAAGCTCAAAATGAAATCAGATGTATTTTTCAACAAGTTAAGATAAGGGTATTATCTTTAATGGGCATGGAAGATGGCAGCTGAAACACCAAAAATCACATTTATCTGTTTCTGTTGTTATCTCTCACTGCAAACTCACATTTTTGAGAGAGCACTGGACAAACTACAAGACAAGTGGATCTGGATTTTTTGTCAAGCAAGAATTGCTTTGCAGTTAGGGTAATTTAATCTCTCAGCTTCTTTTTTTACATATTCTTATGAGTGTAGCAAGATTCAGAATAAAAGTACTTCAAGACGGTTTTTTACTGTGTGCTCAAAGGAACTATTTAGGTGCAAAGAATGGCAACTATCAGCCCTGTTAGATGCCCATTTTAGTTTAAGGAGACAGTGGAGAAGAAGAAGAGAAAGGATATCAGGAACGAGCAAATGAAACGAGGGCCAGAGGAGGACATATTTGATTTCTTTGTTATTTTCTCCTTTCTCCTAGTCTTACTGTTTTCTGATCTCCTGAATTTTCTGATATATGAACAGAGAGCTTTCAGAAAGAAAATAGTTGAGAGAGATGTTTGGATTTATTGATGTATTTGAATGAATCCATGGTGTTCCTGTTTTAAGCTGTCAGGTTGCTCTGTTCATAAAGCAGCATTTCACACTGCATCCTGAAATCTCTATGTATCATAGAACTTTGCTGAAGACTGACACTGCTGTGGATTGTTTTACTGTATTTTAGGAGAATCAATTTTGCTTAAGAGCCCTTGCTTCAGTTATTCCTGAGACAGGACTGTAACCTTACAGGCAAAATGCTGATATTTGTCAAAAGGAAAACATATTGACAGTCAGCTTTGCCTGAGTATGCTGAACTTGCATATTTTTTGTCACTGCAAAACATAGATTAGAAAATTGTCTGTGTACTTCATAAGTGATGGTAGAAACTGATTAAACAATTGATTCTACCCTGTGCAATGAAGTATTCATGGTTGTTACAGTAATGCCAAAAAGCACCTGTCAGCTTCAGAAAGGGCATCTGCTGATTTGTTGACAGGCAATTTCAAGTTCGCTTTTTACAGAAACTCATATTAAGGGTTGCCTTGAACAAGGTGATCTTTAACAGATACTTCTTTTTTTGCAAGATGCTGAAATGAAGTTTTAGATACATCATGTGGTGTTTTCTTGATTTGTTTAAAATCCATGCTGAGAGATGCTGTAGCAATCATTCTATGTAACAGTGTCTATTTTGCTGTCCCTTCCTATCTGTGAATGCAGTTATGCTCTCATCTGGCTGTTTATCAAAGCTGCATTACATTCCCCTTCCTGCCCACAGTGTGTTCCCTTATATCTGCTTTGTTTAAAAAGTAACAATATTGAAATGTGCTCAGTGGCACCTGCTGGATTCTGGATTGGAGTATTCAGCAGAGAACTTCAGCATGGCAGTGTTCAGTAGCTTTCCTCTTTTGGGAAGAGTGACTGCAGAGTGACTAGAATAAATAGGGAATTGAGGCTGGAACTGCAGGAACTGGAAAAAGGGACTGAAAGTCTCATAACTTAACTGTATTGTTGCTTCCCTGCATTAGTCTAGGGTAAGTTTGCCTTCTCCAGGCCCCTTCTTAAAAGTCTAATACAGCCTGTTTTAAGACTGTATTCAGTGTTAGGTGGCCAGGCTTCCTTTGTCAGAAAAGTAGATGGGGCACATTTTGGATAATGATGTTTTGTGTTGAGGTAGAGTGTATCCCTGCCTCAAGATGATTCAGACATTTGTTATGTTTTCTAACTTTCTGCTTCTTCTTCTTCTGGACCATGGGTAGTACAGATTGCTTTTGTTTCATAGACTTAGCTAATGTGTTTGCAAATTGCAATGAAAGAATCTCAGAAAATTACGCTATACATCAGTTGAGACAGAACAAATGGTTTTTTCCTTCAGACTGCTCCAGTGTGCTATTTGAGTGCAAATCAGTAGCTTTTATGAAGGGGCTGAAGTTTGGTCCAAAGAAGCTGTATTTCAGAGAAGCTAATAATCAAAAATTAAACAGGTTGCCTCAAGATGGATAGGAAGATTATATTAAAGGGTGGTTTATGTTAACATTTGGCTCTACGAAAACAGAGAAATATTGCTATGTGGAATCCTTAGCTTCATTAGCAAAAGTAGCCCAATTAAAATATTTGCCCAAATGTTTTTCTAAGGATTTCAAATAGACCTTTTTTTGAATTTTCCTTGATTCAGAGATGCTAACATTAAATGTGACACATGAGATGGTAATTACAAGATAATTATTTGATTTTCACTAAATAGACATTTCCATTAGATTCCTTCTGGCAATATCTAGCTGAGGAAGTTGATTTTATAGGCAAATACAATATCAGAATGTCTTTTCTTTGCTCAAATACGTAAGGAACAATAATGATAACTACCTCTTTTAATGTTCCTAGCCATCTGCACATCAACATGGCACTGTCTGATGTGCTGCTTTTTGATTAGGCTATCAGATTTGCTGAATGTGGACTTGATGCTTCCTTTTTTTTACTGTTATGTAGACTTTCAAAACCACCACTTGTGTTTTATCCTGTGTTTTAAAATAATATCTTTAATCTGCAAGGATTGACAGTTAAGCTCTTCTGTTGCAGCCCAGAGTGACACCTGTGATTGAAAGGTCTGCCTCAATTCCCCAGTCTCTAGCTTTCTGCTTGTAGTTTCAAGATGAAAAAAGTCGTGATACTTCAGTTCATCTTTAGTATTGCAAAATCAAATGCCTTTGTCAAGCCACATGCACATCATGTGTAAAGAAATGCTTTCAGAGATGAAAATTTTATCTCTAGATGACATTATATAATAATGAATTTAGACCCAAATACCAGCAGCTATAGGCTAGTTAAAACTTTCACTGTGCTTCTGTAAGTGTGGAGATGAACTTCACTGTGGATACCAGCCCAACCCTTTTAGCTGACCAGGGAAGGAAGCCAAGGTGGCCAGGCAAGATGTTACAATGTGCCACTAACTATGGAAAGTAGCATGGCTTAGACACACTACACTGAGACACCTGTGCTTGGTTAAGAGCTCTGATGACCAAATTCTCTCCCTTGCACAGCTAGCCAGGCTGACAGCCATTTATTTCAGGGATGTGAGACATTCCTACTGGACTGTGCAGTTGCTGCTGAGGTGACTTTGCAGCTTTTGAGAATCAAGGTAGCACTTGCAGCTGCAGCTGCTTACCTGCCTACCTCCTGCTTTCTACAGGCTGTTGTTACATGTCACTCAATGTTCACTCTTGTCATTTAGGTTACGTGTTTCTTCAGCAAGTTGTAACCTGACAAGAAACTCAGTTTGCATTGCTCTTGGCATTCACCTATTTTATACCACTGCAGTGCATCTCTCCACTCTTCTTTTGTTTGGTTTAGTTTATTTGTTGGCCTCTATGTCTAGGCAGAAGTTAAAATGCTGAAGAACCAGAAAGATCTACTGACTGGTCAACCTATTACTTGTGTTTGAGGACCAGTAATACTGGTCTGTGCATCCCTTAGTGGTGCTACATACTGTTCCTTCTAGGAGGCAGCCCTATATGCCACAGTGACAGTCACTGAGAAAGTAATGTTCTGGACAGTACTAAATAAGGAAGACACAATTCTTAATGATTGCTCAAGTTTGGGGTTTTTTACTGGCTGTAAGGCGATCTGATATTCTTACAAGCTGAGGTAGACAGAGAACATGATATAAGATGAATTTGTTTTTTCCAACAGACTTTGTGATTTTTATAAAACAGTCTCATAACAGTAATCCATTCTTGTTAGAATTTTCAAAGACAGAAATACCACAGTTATTTTTTTAACATAAATAATTGGAAGGCTGAAAACATTTTTTATTTTTAACTAATTGCTCATGATTTTGTCGTCCTGATCATCTATGAATAAGGTTGTAAAGTATTTCCACCAATGTTGGTATGACTGTTTGCTTGCTTTTACAGTGTTACAGTTGAGTTATTTTAATGTTAAACATACTAGAGTGATTAAAAACATTTTTGGTAATGAAATACTATGTGTTGTAACTGAAAATAAACATCTAAAATCTTTATGTATGCTTGCTTTATTTAATGATTCTATTATTAATATAGTCTAGTACCAGTGCAAGGTGTCAGTGCAATCTAGTTTGCTCCTGTTGACCACAGAGAGGTACAAAATACCATCTCTTCTTGTAAACAAAAAAACCCAAAAAAATCTTGATTAAGTTGATGTCTTTTTATTTGCTTAGTAGTCTGAAGTGTAGTTCAATGTAAAGGAAAAGCCAACTGTAATCGTGAGAGTAGTGAAATTGCACATGAAGATTAGAAATAGTAGTCTTGAGATATGAAGCACCCAGATAGTTATAAAAAGGTCAAAGGGAGCAGAGAACAGTTGCTGTGGAGCAAAAGGGCTTGTTGCATGGTGGGTTCAGAACAAGCAACATTAAAATTAATGTGACGAATCAAGGGTACCAGCTTTAGAAAGTGATGTGCCTGTCTTTATAGGATTTGTTTTGCTGCTTACCAGAAATCTGAGCAGCATGTAGTCTTGGATTAGTACAGGACGGGGTAGGCAGTAACTTGATTTTGTCTGTATTTAGACTTCGTAGACTTTCAAACTTTTTTTTAATAATTTCCATTAGAAGAAAACAGCGGCGTGAATAAAACTGTATGGTATAGAAAATGTGAACCGACAGCATACCGGTGGTGAATTATCATCTCTACAAATTCTGTGTATATATCCAGATGAGCCACAGAAAAAGTCTGATTAGAGTTTTCTCTTTATCTAAAAAGTTATATTTGAAGGGATGTATTTAAATGGGCAGGAAATAATGAAGTTGTTGCCACTGTAGGTCTCTCTAGGGTAATATAGAAAGGGTATTGGAACAACTCATCCATAGATTATGTCACTTAATTTGCTGAGATGTTGACACTGACTATCAGATTCTATGGGTGAATTCCTTACCCATACTAGTATATTTTTGTAAAGCAGAATTGATAGCTAGATAAATAAATAAATAAAACCCTCTCACACCAGAACAAAAAGATCAGCTGCATTATGTAACACATAATCACTTCCTGCAGTGGATATTGCAGCAGGTTCTTTCATCCTATGATAAAAGGAATTAGATTTTCAATCTTCAAACAGTGGAATGCAGCTGAGTGTCTATCTACTAATGTAAAGATATGTTATCTTTTTAGGAAGGATTTAGGCGACTGATTAAAAACCTTCATTGTGCTTCTAAAAAAGTCTTAGTTTGTAGCTGTTAACAAGCAACCTAAATATGACATCTGAAATTAATTATGCTAGGAACTACTTTCTTATCATTTCATATGATCCAAAATGCCTAGTCTAAAGAGTGTGATGGAGCAACTTATGGAGAACTGTGTTTCTTTTTTTCTAAAATGTCTCAGAAAATAATTGTGGCTCTATATCTTATTGTATATAAAAGCATGAAAATACTTGAAATTAAATTTGATGGATTGCCCTGTTACAAGTGCTGGTTCTTTCAGTCTTGAAAACTTTCACTTAGGAAAATGAAGTTTCACTCTGATGTATGAAGTTTTTATGGCTTTTTATTGTTAATAAATGTTAGTATTCTCACGTCTTCATATTTGCAATGGGAAAAATACAAGCTTCATGTAAAGTTTGAAAATTCTACTCTTGTCTAAGCAAAGGGCTGAGATATATCCAGCAATCAAAGCAGGAATGGCAAGCTACACACTGGGAAGATTCCTTCCAGAGCAGCTTCACAATTACTACATGGCATATATAGAATAGTGGTATAAGTGTCCCTACATAGTGTGAACACATCCAGCTTAGCTACTTTAATGGTCTGTCATATGCAAATCTTTCCTGGAAGTCTTTGCCACATTTGGTATGCATCCATATTGCTGGTGCATGTGCCATCCCATTTATACAGCAGGACTACAGCAGCTTCACAGTGAAATGAGTGTTAGTAGATGAAGAGATATGTATTGTCCTGGATAGCTACTGGGGGGAGGAAATGCTGTTGTTGCCCCAAATTTTGATGCTCCTTTGGCCACATAAGATTCTTATAACATCTCATGATGATTCAGATACCCATTTGTGACTATTGTCACTGACTGTATTATCAGTATTAATAGGTTTACTTTCTTGAAAAGAGTCTTTTAGTGCCTGCTGATTCATATGATTGTTTATTGATCATGAAATTATGATGCTGACCTAGGTGTGGTTGATGGAAGTACCAAAGTAGATGGGTCTTCTAACATCAAGCCAAGTGTAAGGATAAATCAGAAGCTGGAAAAGGCTTTTGATGGGCAACAAGAGATCTGAATCCACCAGGACTAAGAACCAAAGAGGGTAAGAAGGTGTGTTCTGGGCACTACTGGTAAGAGAAAGAATCTGAGAATGTGGCAGCATCATGCAACTGGGCAGTACAGGGACATCTGAGGAGCAGCTGGCACTTACTGAAATTAGGAGCTGCTCTTGCCTATGCATGAGTTGTGTGTAACAGAAACACAGTATGTCTGATGGAGTTGTATGGTAATAACAAGAAAAAGCTAGTCAGGAGTTGAAACACCTGGGTTCTGCTAAGAACTGAAATTCTGAGGAGGTTACAGGGGAGGATGTTTGAACTTTAGGTGGCAGGTAGCTCAAAACAAGTAAACAGAGGCTGAAAAAGCAGCTTTATTGCTAGTATTATAAAAAGGACTCCCAAAGACAAATTCTGCAATGAGTCCTTTGCTGAGTAGAGAAACCTGTAGAGCTGAAAACTGTTCACCTTTAAAATATGTGGGTGACAGAGTGGGAATGGCCCAGCCACAGACTGAATGGATTGAGAAAAGCAGAGTCTAAATACTGGTTTTGTCTCTAGTGTCCACAGTGATGCTGCACTGGCATTATGGTAAACTGCATTCTGAAATACTTAAAAATTGAATGTTGAGACCTAAAAAAGGCTTGCAATCTAGTTAATACCTGTAAACTTAAATAGCTGTTCATGTGACAGCTCTCCTAAATATGTCCTTTGTCTTTATGTAGTGTGTTGAATAAGTGCTCATCTGTATGAATGAGATGGGAGAATTTCTCCTGTCTTATCAGGAAGTGTGTAGTACCACTACTATCTTTCACTCTGTTGCTCTAAATTTCTCCCTTATTGTAGGAAATGTCTCTCAGACTTGGTTTTCTCTCTTGCATTTTCTGTTTCAATAATTGTTTCCTTTCTATTAGCAAAAGCGTACCTCCATATTTACCCATCTGCGCAAATTTACCCCTAACCTGGTTTGGATCTGGTAGCAAACTCTTACAGTCAGTTTGCCATTTTTCTTCTGTGTACAGTGACACCTGATGGTAAGCACACACCTGAGAATTGTCTGGGTTTTTAAAAGCCATAGTTTCTTTTAAAGCAAGCTGGACTGTCACAGTCCAAAATCTGAGAACTGATGGGTCTGGTTTTGTCTGATACTCACTGTCTGTATAAAGTCTGAGAGTCTTTCCAGTAGAGTTTGGCTTTCCTACCACTATTTGTTCCCTTATCAGACTGCTCATGAAATTTGCAATAAAAATGCCAAAAAAGTAGTTCTTCTCTTTTTGTTTGCTCATTTGGTAGAGAAGTTTTTATTCTTGGTTTTGATCTACAAAATATCAAAGACTGCAGAGCCTCCTTACATTCGTTGTTCTGCAACTCAGTTGTTTATGTACAGTCACCTCTACCATGAGAGCACCTCTTTATCAAATAATATGTCTTTTTGTTTTTTACTCCTTAGTACTGTTCTTCATCATTGCCTGTAGGCAAGGAAGAAGGGTGGTGATGTGAGTGGAAAAAATGCTGTCATCAAATATATAGTAACTTAGAGCAGTGCTATTTTGGAAGGAGGGTTGTGTGTGGAGGTATATTTAAAATTAGTTCCTGTTTTCTTATATTACAAGCCTGAATTCAGTCAGTAATGACCTCAATAGTGCCTTTTTTAATGTAATCCTTGCTTGCTGACTGCTGTTCCAAGAATAAAAATTTAAGCCAAAAGATTTAATGAAATCCTTTGGGATTAGTGCTCACTGGGCTGGGGAAATTGCATATCAACCATTTCTCTGTATTCTAACCATACGGCTTGGTATTTGAATAGGAGGGTGTCCAAGAGAGACAACTCTGAGTTCATCAATAATTTACATTTTTTTTAGTTACAAACCTGGTATTTGGGATTCTGTTGCCATAGCAATCCATCTGGGCCTGAACGGATAGTGTTTTAAGTGGTGGTTGTATAGAGATTCACAGTGTGTGCTTTAAATCCCTTCTGAAGTAATCCTCAGATCTGTTCTGTGACTTATTTGAGGTTTCGACAAAATCAATGTTACTCGCAGTAAAAGTTGATGCTGTGCAAATTAAGCCCATAAAGTAGTGGAATATACATATGATTAAGGACTGTAAAGTTCATAATGTATGACAATTTCTGTTTCAATATTTGAAATTATTAATAAATTCCCACAACTGCATTTTTCTTCAAAATGCATTTAATTTGTTGCACATTATGCAACTGGAAATTATCCAGACTCTGTACTGGTTATTAGCTAATTTAAATTTCATAATCGAATGCTAGCCTCATTTTTCCAGACGTCAGTTCTGTGTTTTACAGGATGTCAGTCTATTCATAATGGACTCCTACATTTTCAATTAATCTGATTTTTTCTCATAAATTATTCTAAAGCAGAGAATAAAATTTGAAATACCCATTTTCACTTCTAAGACTACTGGGCTTATGTTTTGAGGATGTGCTGCTAAATTCAGTAGGCTAAACACAGCTGGGGTTTTTTTTGTTGGTTTTTTTTTTTTGTTTGTTTGTTTTTTGAGGTTTAGTTTATATTTTTTTGTTTTGCCACGCAAAATTTCAAAATGGTTTATTCCAAACCTTCCAGGTATGCTGCATAATTGGATATCCTCAGGTCTGAAAGACAATCAATAAAGTAAGCAAACCTGGGCTAAGTTTCAGCTCTGTCAAAACCAAAACCCTCCTGAAACTGATTTCTAGAGCTTTTATTCCTTCATGACAGAAATGTTGTCCAGTTGTGCTCTGGAGCTGTCACTGAGTCATAATCATGATATATTAGCAGCTCTTTATTACTCCAGAGTACGGAGTTTCAGTTTGCAAAATTATTCCTCAGTGCTTAATAGAAGAGAGAGAAGAATAATACTCAAATAACAGCCATATGCTCTACTAATGAGTGTTTAGCCCATAATCCTAAACAGATAAAAATATTTTCTTCATGGACTCAGTAAAAGATCACATAGTTGTTCCTGGCTTTAAAAATAGTAATGGAATAAAGAAACTGCAGATGGCCTAAGATATCTTGAGAAATATTTTAATTACCATGCAACTTCCCTTTCATCTTTTGTAACATAGTTCACAATGAAAAGTGAATCATCTAATAAAAGGGGCTTATTTTTGCCATGATTCGGTGGTGCTAAAAATGTTCTATGTCACCTGTAATAAATGTAAATCTGCTCCGTTTTTGTATGAGTTAAACAAGAGCTTCCTGAGAAAAATTGCAAATCAAGGAATCCCTTCCTTGCAGTTGAGTAGAGTTTCATTCCATGAGCATATATGCATGTATAATCTTAAATTCAGTGGTTTTGACTGAACTGGTTTTATTTTAGACCTCCAGTCCTGCCCCAGTTTAATGGGATTATTTCCATAATTGGTTACCATAAAGGTGACTGGGATCAGAGAGTTTGGAATTAATGAAAAAAGGCTTTGTTTTGCTTACTTTTGCATATGTGTATGCTAACTGAAGTAAAAGTTGCAGATCATTTAAATGAGTACTTACCCTGAAATTAAATGCCTTAAAGTATCTTCTGTAGATAGCATTTGTTAAATATAGATTAGACTTCAAAGGGATATTACGAGATGTATTCACACATATCAAAATGTGTTTCTGTTGATATTTCCATTGGTTTCATTAGGAAACATCTTCCCTTGCAAATATTACTGAAATGAAAACGGAGCCTTGGAAGATCCTAGTGCTATGACAGATGCTATTTGTAGCTCTGAAAATATAGTTGTCACTGCAGGGGATCTCCTGCACTGAAGACCCACAGGAGTCCATAACCAAGGGTGAATGAATTAATCTTCCAACACATCTAATAAAAATAGCCTGTGTTTAATAGTAGTGATGGAAACACAGTTGAATTTATTTTGTAATGTTTTAATCTTCCTCTAGAAATGCAAATCTTTCCCATTTATTTATCTCCTTATGTTTTAGCTCTGCAAATCCTTGTAAAGAGTGATGGTATTTAGTTTCGTGGAAAACTGTTGAATTTTATTGATTGTTTTTTACTTATTTATTCTAGATGTGCATTACATTTTTCATATCCTTTGGAAACTCAGACTGTTAGCTTCAAAGGAGCAGGCAGGCTGTCTCTCTTTGCACTTAATGCAGCACTGCACTTATTCATAGTTTCACTTAAATTTGCTTCTCTGGTGCATAACCTTTATTTTTATTCAGTTATTTACAATTAATACTATAGTAAACATTTGTCTTTCTGTTTTCAGTCGTTGTAGCAGAAGGAAGTAGTGAACCTGCTGAAAGGCTCAGTAATAATATGACACAGCTTGACACAGACAGCTTAGAGAAATAGGGAGGGATTGAGACAGTGTACCACAGAGCAGGTGTGACTCTGGGTGTTAATTTCTCTAAGGCACTTGCAGCTACCTCTGCTCAAATGCAAGATATACACAGGGCCCTGAACCAAAACCCTGGCTCTGAACCCCAGGAGAAGGTAGAGATTAGAGGTTCTTTTATTTTACCTTCTTTCTGAGTGTTTCTGAATTCCAAATCCCTCTGTTCGGGAAGACTTGACTTGACAGCAAGAGGCAAAGTTTTGGCTGAACCCATTCAAGAGATATTTGAGTACAGCAGTTCAGAGTAGTTCTGTCATGGTCTGTTCCAGAACATTTCGTACAGCTAACACAGAGCCCTGAGCAAGGTAAGGCCTGCTAAGGCTATTGACATCAGCTGAAATTTGATATGAGTTAGGAACTGTGGGAATGAAATTAGCTGTGTTATGCACCAGCATCTGAGTTATTCTAAACCCTTCAGAGTAGGATTTCAAATTGTTGTCCAGATAACCTTGCATCATTTTAAGTGTTCATCTCCTCGCTGATGTCTAGGACAAAATGGGCTGTTAAACAGAAGAGCTGATTTCTGTGGTACAAAAAAGTTTATAACCTAGTAACATCATAATATTAGACGCTTCTGACTAATGTATTATATAGCCTTCAGCTCCCAACAGTTCTTAATTGTTCCTTAACATGTTTCTTCAGTAGACTCATATGCAAATGAGTGATTTTGGTATGTCATAACTATTGACAGAATGATACAGAAAGAAATATTAATTTCTCACTAAAATAGAAGGGCAAATTAAATTTTATAATTATTTATAATTTGAGTCCTGTATTATTTGAGTCATGAAAGATGGTTTGCTGATTAGAGTGAGATGGCAGATGGAATCATGATTTGCCTTTTTTAAACACCAGTGTGTTGGTGTGCTGTAGGTGACAGTTTAAGATAACAAAATTTTTCATTTTCTAGTTGGTGTAAAATTAAAATTACATTTGTCTGTCTTGGTAACAATGTATTTGGCTGCATTTTTTAACTGCATCCAAATTGGTTGCCTTCACAATTAATGCCTTCACAGCTTGATTGTGCTTGCCCTTTCACACCAGTGTTGGCCTTATTATAACCCTTATTGCCCAGCAGTTCCAATTTGCTCCTTTTCCCTCAAGCAGCCTTATTTAATGAAGATTGTTAATAGTAAAATCTGCAAAGGCAGTATGGTGTGTTCCTTCAAATCCTGCCTTAAAACTCACCTCTGTTGTGATGCCTGTAAACTGGCCAAGAAAGGCTAAAGCAGCTGGTATGCTGTGTTCAGTTCTTACAATACGAATTTCCTGTATGAAACAGCAGGAGTGAGGCATCAAACACCCCTCTGCAGCATGTTCCACTCTCCTCCAAAAGTGGTGAGAGACGCTGCGGCTGTCATTGGAGGCATATGTTCTATCTTCCTTGACTCCTCAGTCTAATGGGGTAATTCAGCCAAGATCTAATACACCATTAGAATTTGATTTTGGTGAGAGGCTTGCCAGCCTCAGAAATGTGAAAGCCTGTCGCCTTCCTGGAACTGGGGAGACCTGCAGGTGCCCAGATGAAATTAGGATGCCCAGCATTTAGTCTGATGTTTCAAGAGAGATTTGTTCCCTGAACCTGTAGATTTCTCTTTTCTGCTGCTATTGTGGTATCTAAGACTAGAAACTTGTTTTTTAAGGAAAAAGGGTGATGTGAATTTTCTCTGCTGGGTGATGTGAATTTTCTCTGCTGGGTGCTTTCACAAAAGCCCAGCATTTTAAATATTGGAGTAAGCCAAAACTAAATCTGAAAATGGAAAACTTCTATAGCACAAATGAAACTAGTTAGTTAATTTTAAATAGATGATAAATGCATGTATTTGTTTTTCTTACAGAAGCTTGGAGTCCTGAATAAACAAAGAGAAGAGAGTTAAGCACACATTCTCTATTGTGAACAGTAAGTGACCACCTTACATACTCTGAAGCTAAACATGGCTTGCATTTCCTTTTTAATTTTTTTTTTACTCTTTCATATTTTACTACTTCTAACAAGTGTAAGAAGTTAGTGCAGTGAACATATCTGCCTTGTATACAACTTAGTTTGATTACACAAACCTAGACTTACAAATTATATCAGCATCTCAGGTAAGAGGCCCAGATAATCCGCACAAAGTATCTTCATTGCTGCCCATACTGAGAATATTACATTTTTCTTCTCAGTAAAAATACATTGCAAGAGAAATTGACTGTACCAACCTAAAAACAGTATTACACCAACATTTGCTCACACATTAAATTTTGCAGAAAAAACAGATCCATCACTATAGTCAGATCCTGCTGGGTCGGTGTAGGAGCAAAAAGCTTTTATGGGTTTGTGTTAACCACATAACCACTGACTAATTGTTCTGCACCACCCTGGTCATAGCTGTGCTGTTCACTGCACTGTCCAACTAACCACAGCGCATGCCTGCGCTGGCCTTTGACCACTGCAGCATTATAAAACACCCAGAAATTGAGACCACTTGCTGAGACAAGATGAGCCATGTTTATGTTGTGGGTGATATCATTGACACTGTCCCTAGAAAAAAATCTTAGGCTGCTGGTGAAGTACCAGTCATGACAAAGTAGAGCACAGACACTGCTTTCGGTGCCAATCCAAAGTAATGTGCCCTGGGAGCTGTAGCTGATAGTACGTGTGTACCACATTACTGGGTATTTAACAGGTGGCAGTATCTTCTGAGAACCAGAGCAGGTGGACTTGTGTTAACACATTTCTATTAAAAGTTCCAAGAAAACAGTTCCTCTGTGCTAGGTGCCAATAGAACCTGCCTTTTTTGTGGTAGATAATTGTGGACGGTAAGTAATGTGCAGAGAATATGTGTTCTTTAGCACCATTCTGCTTTTAGAATATACATTTGGCAGTACAAGTTAAGGAATTTTCGTGTTGTATATGAAATCCCTATTCATTTAGCCAAACTGGCGTATGGAGCAGGCTAGTTTTGAATAGAAATGAATCTTGAATATTTCTTGAGAAGTAATAAAAATAATACTCTTTGTTGGAAAAGAATGTGTAAATCTCAATAGCAAAAAAATACCCATTATGTCTCTGGGCAGACCAGTTTGGTGATGGGCTTTAACATGAAAGGAAATGTGCGACATTTCACAAATCCAAGGACAACACAACGTTTGCTTGTGAACCTGTGTGGTTATTTGTACACTGTACTAAACCATGTTACCAGTGGACATTTTCTAGATGTGTAGCGAATGATACATATGTACCAGAGAATTCTAGAAAACTTCTCAAAACTCCTATTTATCTATTCCTTTGATTTTTTAAATTTCTTCTTCTATCAGTCATACTTTCCTTTCGTTTTCTCTTCTTTCGCCTGTGATTCCTGTGGTTTATGTTCCCTACGTGTTATCACACCTCTTTTTACCCTTTATCTTTCCATTTTTTGCCACATAGTCAATCTGCTCGAACTTCATATTTTCTGCTTGCATCTCCCACACAGGGCCATCTCCTCTTACTCTTGGCAAAGCTGCATTGCACAATGTTTCTGATCTTGAGCAAATTTGGAGCTTGCTATTTCTAGTATCTCTGCAGACCAAGAGCATTACTGCTGTTGTCAGGTCATAATGCACAGAATAATGCCATTTGCCTATGTCTAAGGAATTCACAAAGGGTTGCAACGTAGTGTAAGATGGGTCAGGTCTTGCAATTTTATTTGACGTGTAGAAAGATACAGTGGAACTTTGGAAGTTGTTATTTAATGTGTGGGATACCTTCAACCTAATCAATTATGCATTGCGCCCTCTGGATCTGAAGTTTTGGCCACAGGTGACTGATAGTTACATTAATAAATGCTAGCAATTCCAAGCAATTTGTACAATTCTACTGATATATGTCTACAAAAAATCCACAAGTTGTTAGAGACCTACTTGTAGAAAATAAATTTCACTACTGCAGACTCTGGAAGATCTTGCCATTTGTGTTTCTGAGTCAAGTGGCCAGAACTCATGGCCAGCTGTTTCAGAATAACATGGATTTATTTGTGTTTAGTGAGAAAAAACTAGTCAACTATTATTGGTACTCCTTCACATACAAATCCTCTCTCTTCTGCTGGCAGAATAGGTTGAGAAGACCTTTTATTATTATCCATCAGTTAATTTTATTAGTTGTGGTATTATGATTATAAACTACAAATGATCTAACATATAATGAATATATCATTACAAAAATGAAACTCTGCAGTGGTTATTTAACATTTGTGATGTGAAATTTATTTAACATTCTCTTTGGAATATACATGGGAAATTAGAATAATAAAACAGAAATAAAATTACTCTTACTTCTCATCCATCATCAATGAGAAGCAATGTTACCAGCTTGATCAGGCTGTACATTCACCCATGGAGGGAAGTTCATGTATGGTACCTTTGGGCCTTGTAACAACACCCTTGAGAACTGTATGTTATTCATACACTAAGTAACTAGTCATTCTTCTGACACTGGGATTGACAGATTGGAATTGTGAAGTTGTTTCAGAATACTTTTTTCCTTCAACATGAATAAAAATCTAAAATTTAAAATACCTGGTACTTACAGGCAAAAAAAGATTGGATTCCCCACATACAGAGAAAATAAAATAAAAATTAATATTGTTCTTATTTTAAATATGATAAAATAAAAGTCATAATATATAGCATGTTTGGTGGGTTTTACATGTTCTCTATTTTATGCGCAAAGGTTTTGTCATTTGTCTTTAATATTGCAAAAGATTGCAGATATCATTTGTGGAGCAGGGAAAAAATCTTGCAACATGTGTTCAAAAAAAGGTGTCCATTGTCCTCACATAGTCAGCAGCAATCAGATTTCACCTGCAACAAACTTTGGTTTATCAAAGAAGTGGCAAATAATCGGTGGCAGATTGATATCAAGTTTTTTTGTTACTCGTGTTTGATAAAGGCAAGTTCAGGTAATGTGACATAAATTAGGAGATTGCACAAGCATGGCACTAGTACAGGAGAGGGATGGCCAGAATCTAGACTCTGCTGTGAGCAGCTGAGAGGAGGCTTAGCCTGCTGAAAATTACTGTATGGGAAGTTTGACTCCATTACATGTAGAACTAAATTCATGTTAGACTTAACATTAGCTCTTGAGCGTGTAACATTACCCTTGTTTGCCCTAATATCTATTTCAAAAGCTACTGTGTTTTATATTGTACCATTAACGATATTATATCTAGAGGTATGTAATGTACCAGAGATGAAGTGGTTAAATGGAGGGTTTTTTTGTTTTGGAAGGGTCCGTTTTTTAAAAGTTGAATTTATGAGTGTTCAAAAAGAAATGAGCCTGTGGTTCCACAATGTTCTGTACTAACCGCAATAGCTTTCCCTTACATTATTATTTCAGTCTTTCATGCAGTATAGTAATCTAGATGCAGCATGGAAGTGCCCTCATTCATTGTTTTTGCCATTTTGTCACAGGTTTTGTCATCGCAAATTAAAATTCTGCAGGCTTGGATAAAATTGTTCATTGGAGTGTTCCCACTGCCTTAAGTCTTTAATGAGGTCTTCCCCTAAATTAGTGTCACTCTTTTTTTTCCCCTCACATGGCGAAAGAATGAACTTCTGGTAAATTATATAGTAGCATTTGCATAATGTAAAGGTTGTTTATATTGCCTCACTTTTGGTTATCATCTCAAGACTGTTCAGAGGAGTCCATTCTCTATGGCTTATATGCTTAAAAAATTCTGTGCCACAAAACCTTTTTTTTTTATTTTCTTTTTATCATTCCTGTATTACAGACACCACTTTATGTTTTTTAATGTGACATCTCTGACATGGATTTAGATTCTGTACTGCTTTGAGGTATGCTAGTTATGCAGCCTAATTTTGCAAAATGGCTCTGTAGTTGCATTTCCCTGGGACTTAGTTCAGTTGTCATCTATCATTTTAGCACTGTGATTGATTAGTCTCTACTATTTAATTTATCTGCTGCAGCTTCTAAGCTTTTTATTTTAATTGGTAAACAGATACTTTTTTAGACACATTTTCAAATTAAGTGTTTTCCAAGTGCCCCTAGAAGTCATGTAATCATATTTTTCTCAGCTAGGAATTTAACCATTTCATTTAATGGTTTCAATAAATAGAGGCTGATATTTTGCCTATTACTTGGAAACTTTGAACTGGAAATCTGTGTTTTATTTTCCATTTTTCAATATTATTGTATGTATTTATTCTGAAATACTAGTGTATTTACCAGCTGCTTTTTCATCCACCAAAAACATTTTAAAAAATCAGCATCTTTCTTAAGAGTAGGAGCCAAATGCCTGGGCTGCTGCTGTGGCAGTAGATTTTAACCACCTTTGCACATTAGGTTTCAAAAGCAAAATATTATTTAGTGTAATTTGCTTTTTGGAATTCCATAAGCCAGCTTCAGTCAGTAGGGTTAACATGCTTCTTGTTCTTTGTTGTATAGTGTGTTCCTGTACTTGACTATTTTTAAACATCACATTGAATATCAACTTGGCCATGATTTTAAATCAGACTCTTTCAGAGGAATGTAATTTCCATTTAAAAAAGAGTTGTTTTTTGGCATTAAGTCATACAATGTGTAAACATTGCAGCACTTCTACACAATTACTGATGCAACTTTCAAGAAGCTACTATAATGAATTTCTTCTATGATCCACCTATCAAAGAAATTTTAATGTCACATTTTCTTTGCTACTGCAGTTTTTATTGTGGCTCTGTGTATTTTTGAATGGGGATGTTGATAATTTGTGTAGGGATTTTTTTACTTTTAGTTACTGTCTAATATTTGTGATTAAAATCTCTCAATAAGAAGAATTATACTTTGTCATCATAATGCAGCTTTGCTGACATTGGTAACTGCTGTTGTAGTCCCGTCTCTAAACACAATTAAACAAAATTAGTGGACATCTGCAGCATTGCATGTTTCTGGTGTTTGGTTTTTTTTTTGTTTGTTTTTTGGGGGTTGCTTTGGGGGTTGCTTTTTTTTGTTTGTTTGTTTGTTGGTTTTTGGTTTTTTGTGACAGCAAGTTTTAATCAGTATTTCCCTTTTGTTTCTAATTTTTAATCTCATTGTACAATCTGCTTTTAAAGACTACCAGGTTAGCTGTGGGTATGTACCTTAGTAATTCGTGGTAGGTCACTTCCAGCCCAAATGTCCTTCAAGTCTTCAAGGAGATAACGTGTTCTGTCATTGCTCTTTCATGGCTTATGCTTTAATTAGGAAATACGAGGACAGACTTTCTTTTCAGTTCTGCTGTTTTGTATTTATGGTACATAAAGCTTAACTCAAGAAATAACTGATATGGTACAGGTGATTATGAAACATACAGGTTAAGACAACACCCCTCTATGGAGTTGGTGATCGCTAGTTTGGCAGTTTTGGATCCTCTCCAAGTATGACTTTTCAGTGATGATTTTTTTCTTATTTAAAGTTTCATACTATAAATCTTACTTTGAAGACAAATAACCATCATAAGCATCTCATTTTGACAGCATTTCTTATGTCAATGGAACTCATTCAGGAGTTTATTCAGAAATGAGAAAAGACTCATCTTAGACCTGTTTACAATTGTATCTATAAGTTACAACTATATTGACAACATTTATCTGTGAAAATGCGAAGTTACTTTTCCATGTAAACAAGAATGTTCTGCAAAACCATTAGCACATAAAAATATGTTTTCTCATGTCAGTGTTCTGTGTTTATATTAATATCTGAAGTGCATTAAATGGGCACAGTAGGATTTTTCTTGCAGTAAACTACTTTGAAAACACAAAATTCAAAATTTTTTATGTTTGGAAAGACACGATTCCTTGGATTAGGATTTTGAGGTCAGGGGATATCCATTAGAGCAGCTAGAAATTAGGAGTGATTAGGGCTGCTCTGGAACACAACAAATACGTCAGCATTGTGTCTGCAGTGTGGTGCTGCTGCACCTTCAGTTTTGCTCTGCAAGTGAAAGAGGCAAAGACATGGTTTTGCTGTGAGAGAACCCTCTGCACGCTGGCTCTGAGAGCAATATTGATTGATATCTTTCATACTAGTCACTCTTATAGCTGTGCTAATAAATGGAACAGTACTTTGAACTAAAGGCTGAAGTTTTTGAACATGCTGTCCATAAAGCACATAACATTAGGCCATCTTGCCAGTCTCACCAAACAAAGTGTTAGTTATTAAAAATGCTGAGATTCATTTTTTCCATGAGCCACATACTTGGGAGTTTTTCTCGTTACTGCTCAATTTCTATGACTGCTTTAGTCTCTCCAAAATCTCAAGGTTCAGATGTGTATTTTTTATTGAAAGGTGAGATTTTCATTCAGTTGCATGGATCCAGGGGCTGAGGCTTCAAAAGATAACTCCCAAACATTTATTGCAAAGTCTGGTGATAGTGTGTAAAATGCATGATAGCCTGGAGGTCTCTGCTAGTACTGAGCCGAGGTACACTTTGATCTTTCACGTAAAAGGTCTCCCAATACCTTTTCATTTCTAACAGAAATAGTGCCCAGGCTGCTTTTATACCATAAGCCTATTTCACTCATAAGTTGTGATGCCAAGTAAGAACATTGGTTTTAGGAAGAAGGATGAGAAAAACGGAATAAGGTGTCATTTAGACTGTGCAGCCTTAGCTATTTTTGATTGTATTTACTCTTAGAATTGTGTTTCAGTGGTTGAATCTTTAGTTCAAATAAAATTATTTATATGGACAAGGTTTATTTAAAATTTAATTTTACTTTAGGGATAAAAATGTTTAAGACTTCAAACTGCATTAAACAATTGATTAACGAACCAATGGCTATTAAATTGTTAATTGTTTTTCCTGTAGGTAACAGGGATTCCTTTTGGAGAGTTACAGTCTATTGGGCAAATATGCCCAATATATAGGTAGGTTTTAAAATGGGCATTACATCTAAACTTTATAATTTTGTTCTTACACATTTCTTAAAGAAAATAGAATCAGTATCTTTGATACTGAAATTTTCAAAAGATTTGTTGGTGGACATAAATGCTTTGCTTAAACCCTCATGAGTAGCTTTCCTTTTCAAAATTGGTATGGTGGCACACAGTAACTTTCCAGGGGGGTTATTCACAGTAGAATTCACTCCAGTGGTGAAATTGATGGCATTGTTACTGGTGTGAAAAGAATAAGCTCATACCATCTCAGTATTACAAAGACCTTGAAGAACTACAGAACTATGTACTGCTGACACTTATCTTACTCTTTCAGACTCTGAGATTGTTCTGAATATTGATTTGTCCATCAGTTCAAGCTTCTAAGAAGGTGCCACTGTGTTTGAGAAGTGTGTTCATTAGTACTTACTGGTTTTGATGCATGTTAAAAGAAATTCAGATTATATCTGCTGTTAAGTAACTGCCTTAAAAAACCCCATTGTCTTACTCGGTGGTTCCTAATGTTGAAAATACCTGTGTAAGACTTTTAATAAGTCCTACAAACATCAAACAGTTTTTCTTGCTGCACTTTTTACCAATAAAAGCTCTCCCTGCCTCCCTTATTCATTCTCCTGGGAAAAACCAGCAGCCTTTACAAGCTTGAGTAATGAGATGGAGCTAGGAGAGGAAAAGCTCTGGTATAATTATACTAATCTGCTACTTACTGCCATAGCATATAGCCACATATTGTTTTTGTTTCTGATTCTCCTTTCATCCTTTGTTTATATTCCCATTTTTCTCCCTTTACTATTTTCTTATTGGTAACTCTACCTAAGTCATATTATCATAGAATGGTTTGGATTGGAAGTGACTTTGAAATCATCTACTTTCAATGTCCCTGTCATGGACAGAGACACCTTCTCCTAGATAAGGTTGCTCTAAAGCCCCATCCAACTTGACCTTGAACATTTGCAGGGATGGGGGATCCATGGGCTCTCTGGGCAATTTGTTCCAGTGCCTCACCACCCTCACAATGAAGAATCTTTGTGGCCTTGCCCTGGATTTGCTTATTAAATCTTAGTTTCCCTTTTAGAGCTACATTGATGATACTCTTCTGAAAAATATCCCATGTTACTCAGTGTCACCTAATTTGTTTTCTTGTAGTTCCCATAGTTCTTGATCTTCTCCATAATAGGGATTTGAAAAAAACAAACCCAATGGGGACAAAACACAACTTAGGTCTGCTGGAGTACTGTAACTAGGTTGTGACAGGTTTGCAAAGAAGGGCTCAAGCTGGGATGGTGCCCATTTAAGTGAACAGAAATGTCTAGATCAGTGTCTAGACATAAAGCAACGGTTTTTTATGTGTATGTTCCTTCCTCCCCATACCCAGATGACTTAATATTGTATTAGTGAATGAACCCAAGGTTTATACCTTTCCCTTTTCCCTAAAGAAGCATTTGTTTCTTTAACATAAGCTCAGAGCAATTTGGGCATCTCTTTATCCCAGCCAGCAAACTGTCTTTGTAACTTTGCTTCGTTTTCTTCTTCCTTTTCTACCTGCTGTAGGTATGGGACTATAATGTTACATTACTTCAGATAGAACACAATAAATTTGCTTATAAATGATATCTGGATACATTATCTTTATGTCCTTATTTTGGTTGTTAAACCCTTAGCTTTAGCATATACTACTTTCTCTAAATTATCTGTCTATTGGCAGATAATCAAACAAACAATGTCTGATTTGTTTGAAGAGCTTCTGATTTCTGCAGATTAAATATTTTACTCAGAGCACCAAAGAAACCCACGTTTCTGCGACTTCTCTTCTTGGATGCACATGTGCGTGCTCTCTTGCTTTTGCTCTGTCTCTCCCTTTTTTTCCTCTGCTCTACTGGAACATTATGTCCTCAGTTGTCAAATTGCTTTCTCTCAGATAAAATTCCAAAGCTAAATTGAAAGAAATCAACCCAGAAACTCTGGCAGATGATTGATTTCTAGAGTGAAGCTGGATTTTTTGAGTCTTAAATGAAAAAATGTGTATTATTAAAGAAGTATGGTATTAGGCTTGTGAAAAAAAGAACCTGTAATACTTAGCATATAAAAAAGGAGATATGATAAGATTATGAAACCTTGAGGGGTTATTTGAATCATCAGCTTTTTTCTAGAGAGAAAATAAAGCTGTGTTTTATTAATCCTAATTGTCCTTTTATTTGTTGCAATATATTATATCAGGTTTACAGCATCTCTTCAGCATTAGCTTCCCAGGAACATCACTCAAGTGCAGCTATCAGCCAGCTGAATGCTACAGATACAACCTGAAAATAAATATGGATAATTAAACAAGGTATTGTTTTTTAGAAACAGCACAACCACTTCTGTGTAGTATCAAGAGGAGAGTTTAAAACTGTGTACAGGGTTCAGTAAACTGTTGAACAATCTATCTACCAATAAACTGTTTTTGTGAGTGCCTCCATTGGTAAGTAAAAGAGAAAGAGGCAGATTATGCATTATAGACTATTATGAATTGCATGGTAGAAGGGAAGCAGTTAACACTAGTACCATAGGACACTTGTGAATCATTGCTACTTAAAAACATCATGGCTATGAAAATGCATTAAAGTCTCTCAGGATTCTCTCGAAAATTGACTGAGGTATGAGTAAAGGCATTTCCATGACCCTTGACACCACTGTGTTGCCACACTTCATGTGTGGCTTTCAGGAGGTGAATCATCAGCCACACAACTATTTAGCTTTGCCTGTTACTAGATGTATATCCTGCTTACCAAAGCATTGCTTTGTTAGTTTTTTTAGCTTAGAAGTACAATATATGTGGTGTCACAACATATACCATATATGTGGTGTCACAACTTCTTTAGCAAGAAGTTACAACAGGGTTGAACAATTGATGCAACATCTTGGAACTCATTGGAGCTGTGTCAGTTGATTTCATACTGTGGTGCAACCTGCCTTATGAAAGTTACCTCAATCTGGGTATTTAGAAATGACTTTAAGGAGATAATGTTTATATGTAAGTATTCTTAAAGTAATTGAAGCATAGTTAGTACATCTCATGGGAACAAGCAGGAGAGGGAGAACCCTGGGTTTCAGTCACAAATCATCAAACACTCAACTGATCCAAGAAAAAAACATCAAAATTAGAGAACAGGAGCAGTTAGAATGTTTCTAAATAGAAGCATTCATCAGCTGTCACGTTGCTGACTTTTTAAGTTCGGTTATCATGTTTGGACTTGGTGTGGTGCCATTAAAAAGGATTTGCTCATTTATTTTCAAGTGATCAGAATATATTTTAGGCCACATGTAGAAGTAGTTTGAAAATAGAGTAGGCTGACTGAATAAGGAAGAATGAACTAGGTACTTGCAGTGATAATACAAAAGATGAAGGATGAAAGTTCACAGTTATTTAGATTTAAAAGGAATCTCCTTAGGAACTGCGTTCGCTTAAGATACTTAATATACCTATTATTACCTCTTGCTTCTCTGATTGAGTGAAACTTACTTGGTTGCCTAGAATTTGATGTGACTTCTACCATTGATTTATCTCAGAAAGAGCAAGAGACTGAAATTAAAGAAATAAGGATGAGCATGGTGGTGTTCTTTGGTAAGTTAAGAGGTAATAGTATTTCCTATATATATAGTATATGTAAGCCATATACAAAAGAATATGGCCAAGAATTACATTAAGGCTGAATATTTATTTATTTACATCTGAAAGATGTAAAAAGGGTATAATGAAAAAGTTGCTTGCTACTGATATGTTAGGTATATTGATAAAGCAGAGAAATGACAACTCAGAGAAGAATGAAGGTACAGGTTTTGTCAAAATATCAGTGAGCTCTCTAGATACCTTGATGAAAAATTGCCACTAGTTAGCTTTCTTGTTGTTACCTTGACCTTAGTATATTTTCTGTTGAGCTTCTGTCATTTTCAGCCAAAATATGACTAGCCATTCAGAAAGCTTTACATTTTTCTTCTAGACTGTGCCTGGTTAAAAAAATTGGAAATATTTGGCAGTGACAAATGTTGTCTGATCTGTAGGCAACAGTTAGTGTAGTCTGAAATGGTATTGAATGCTGCCCCAGGTGTTTTCACAGTTAGGAGTCTGTGGTTTATACTGATGCTTCCACACAGACCAAATGATGTCAAGTGTGTTTTGGATGTATAGATTTTGTACATGACTAACAAACAACTCTAATTCAGTTGGGTTTTAGGGAAACTAATAATGGTACATGCATATCTCTCAATCTAAGTACCTTTCCAGAGAGCACACTGAAGCGACTTGACTATGTAAGAGAGTTTATGTATTTCTGGGGGTTAAGACTTGACTTTCTATTTATTTTAGAGAAATGTCTTTTCCTTGGTGAGCACAATCTCTTATCCCTCTTAAGGCTTTTTGATAAGAACTTATCCATGTCTTGGTTGCCTTGTCATTTTCTGATGCTGTTGGGGGAGTGGTGCTTCTCTGCTGCATGAAATGTATGGACACTCGTTTTTTTATCCCCTGGAACAATGGACTGCAATACAAGACTTTGCTCAAGAAATCTAAAGTTGCTTGGTTTTGGTTGAAGTTTCATATATCAATACTGCTAATTGTTTTATCACCTTATAATAGGATCACCAATAAAATACTGTACAGTCCTTATAGAATTCATGAGAGTTTACATATTTACTGTAAAGTAAACATGTCCTCTGCTCTGATTCACTTGCTTTCCATGGTCGTGTATCCCTAGTGCCTTACTAAGTCATATAAATAAGGTTGTCTTCCCATTAGCAGTTCTAAAAGTTAATAATTTACAAGTACAAACAGAAGTGGAAATGCTTTGAGTGGTGCTCAGCTATACGTCTCATTTGGAGAAATATCTGGCAGATGCTGTGCTGTTGAAATAGTGGGATCTGTGGCAAGGGAGTGATCCTATGTAGGACATACCTGCTGGCACAGGTTACAGTGCACTGGAAAAAATTCTGTCTGGTGGGGAAAAATTTTGTGGGAAACATCAAAACTCTATTCACTTTTCACAAAACTCTCATTTAATTTATGAAGAGAAGTTTTTTCTCTCCTTCAGTAGAAAATAAAGCATATTTCTACTGTAGTTAATAGTTTGTGCATGGTATAGGATGTGATTTCTAGCTAGGTAAACCTTACTTATAAAGATGAGTCGGTTCTAAAGGATCTTTCTTATGGTATGTGGGTTTTTTCCTCTGTGGTTGTTTTTAGCACCTTTTTTTTCTGCTTTTTGCTATTTCTTCATGTTGTGCATCTTACTATTTATGACTTTACATTTAGTGTTTGTTTATTGAGTTTGGATCTGCAGGTGACTACCAAGTATCTGTTGGTAAGTAAGTAAGTAACAGTAAGTATTGTATAAGCTTATGAGTCTTGAAGCTTGTCATCTTGAAAATATCTACAGAAACAGGAGACCCTATACTTCAAGAAAGTTGTCTTTCCATTTGTCTTACAGTCACCAGTGTAAGATGGGCAGTTGCTGAAGCTGTCACACACAGAGCAGGAGGTTAGATAACTTGGTGTAGTCTATTTGTATTTCGCTGTTTAGTGCTGTTTAGCACTCTTATCCCTCTTAGGCAATTTGTCTTCATGCCTGGACGTGGAAACTCAGCATTTTCTCTCTTGCATACAGTGAACAAGCCTTGCTATGAGGACAAGCAAGAGCAGTTCAACCCCAGGTTACAGTAATGCTACTTTTCAAACTAGCAGCTGTATGTTACTTAAGGAAAGCCCAATAGATGGCCCTTCCCCAGAGACTGAGCCTATCCAATTCAAAGCACTGTGTGATGCCTTTGAAATATAATTGCTAAAATGACACCCATTTATTCTAGTAGAGCTGCAAGATACACAGGTAGATTTTTTAGCTGTTTAATTAAAGATGCATATCTGAGGTAACCTAGCTAAAGGCGTTTGCCTAATTGACTCCCTGTAGTTCACCATTCTGTCAGTTGCTGACAATTAGTAAACAGTTGGTTTCTTTAGGCCTTATTTGTCCATGTGAATGATTTAGTTATTTATAGTTAAGGAAGAAAAGATGAATTAATATTTCTCTGTCTTTAGTGATATCTGTTTGGACTTCCCAGGTCAGAGTGCAGCTTAAACAACAACATGGCTATATGAAACTTTGAATTTTCTCCCAGTGTGATGCTTTAGCTGCTTACTATGAGAATCAAAAAATCTACCATTTTTTCCCATACAAAGGAGTTAAATTCTGTAATTCTGTGGTATTTTTCAAGTGACAAAGTTATGGGTTTATTTTTTAAATTTACAAGTATGTTTTTAAAACTCTGGTTTTGTACGGCCTGTTTTGTATGTTCAGAGTCTCTTGAAATTGGAATGCATAAAAGGGAGTGAATGTTGGAGTAAGAATAATGTGTAATAGTCCTATATCAAAAGTCGCTATGTAAATCATTTGCATTCTGGACTGTATATAATTATCCCAGTTTCAGTGGAGGTAACAGGCAGCTATGAGAACAATTCATTTTTATTGTCTGTGCTGTTATTTTCCATTCCACAGTAAAAGTTAAATTTACTCTTTAGACCTAAATTAATATTTTATGTCAAAGCTTGAGGAACAAAGAAAGGGCTTTAGGGGAGGAAGTGGTGAAGTTCATGTATATAATGGAGAGCTGCACTAAAAAAGACATTTTGGTTAATGCTGGTTCCCATGGTTACTTCCAAATAATTATGCAGTTTTTAAAACACAAAACTATTTTTGCAGTTTTACTTCCAGACAGATAAGTGCCCAGCAGTTAGTTATAATTAGCTATATAAGAAGTAAATTGTTAAGCCTTTGTCTTTGAAATTCATCTTAGCTTACATATGTTACACCTTGACACATTGCATTTGTACTAGCTTCACTAAGGTTAGATTTCCAGGTTAGGCAACTCTTGTCTGGCTTGAGTAATCTTAATCTTGAATAATACCATATCATAATTTGTTATTACCTTCACAACTTTTACAGTAGGCTATGAAAGTCTTTAAAAAAAAAGTTATTCTTTTCTAAAACAGCATTTATTCTACATTTAAGAGTTCTGGTCTTTTCTCTTAGGGCTTTTTTTATTGTGTACTAATTTTATTAAAACCATTCCAGTCCAGGAAACCACAATGATGAAAATGCATCTTCCCATGAAGCTTACTCATAAGAGACCACTGTTCTGTTGCACTTCATTAATAACAAATAAAAGTTTATCTTATTAATAATAGTAGTAATATGATTATTATGTTTGTAATATCACATTAGCATGATGTGAAAAATAAACAGATTATGTTGACCTGCCCAGATTTTTAAATTAACGAACGTGCTTCCTAAGTCCCTTATGATATTCCCTGTCTTGGCAATTGCAAAAAATTTGCAGAATTAGGAAAGAACAGCAGATAGCTTAGAACTCACACTGATTACAATTCTGAACTTCTGTAGTGAAAAGATTTTGACACTTATGTATGAAGAATTTTCAGATGATTCCTACTGTTAAGATATGTGTGAAATCTTTCCATGTTTGCAGCATTATTTTCATGATTTGTCAGAAACAGGCATAACTAGAGATGTCATCTCACATGAGCTGCACAGGTTTCCTCTTTGGTCTTTCCTGTCACTTTTCTACGAAGGTTTTTTGTATTGGAACAGTAAATCACAAAAATTGTTATTATTATGTGATACCATATTCTATTTGACTTTCTAATGTAATTTTATTTCTGAGTATAAGCACTCAGTTTCTAATTAGATTAACAGTTCTTTTCTCTTTCAGCTTAACACAGAGTTCTGGATATACAGTAATTGATTGCATAGCACTTTGATTATTTTCTTTTTCTGATTCGAAGTCTTAGCATCTTAGTTTGTCATTACCATGAGTTGTGATGATGTTTTTAGGATGATGATAAACCATGAAACAATGAGGATTAGAAAATACTACTTGGTCGCAATACTGGTTCCTCATTTTACACTGAGAGGGAGGCTGTCATCATATCAGCAGGTGTCTGGCAGAGGAAGCAAGAGAAACATTTTGATTGACTCCAAAGCCTTAGAATCACATAATCATTCATTTTGGAAGGAACCTTGAGAGCTCTTCCAGCCAGGCTTCTGCTCAAAGCAGGATCAGTATTTGAGTTTAGACCAGATTGCTTGGCACTTTCTCCAGGCGAGACTTGAAAGCCTCCAGGGATAGAATTTCTGCTATCCTCTTGGGCAAGCTGCTTATTTATCCTGTTGTGGAAATCTTTTTTTTTTTTCACATTCAGTTTCAACCTCCAAGTTTCAATTTATCATTTTCTCTTGTTCTCCCACAGAACACTTTATGTACAAATAAAAATCATTGTGATCCATAAGTACCTTACTTAAATTAGTATTACATGCAACTGGAATAAAAAAAGTTTGTCATGTCATGTTTTCACTTTAATTCAAATACAAAAAGTATAAATTGAAGTATATAATGTATAAAATTAAAACCAGCTTTTAAGGTAAATTCCAGGAAATTTCTCATTTTAAAACTTTCAAGGATGTTATTTTAATGTTAAATTTTCCATACTTAATTTTCAAATCTCTTGCTTTAGGCCAGTTTTATCAAGGTCAGCACAATTTCACAAATACATGCTTTTTCCATCTCCAGTGGATAAGTTCTCTAGCCAAATGTGCATAGATTCTCAGAATGTTTCTCTTATGGCTTTTCAGAACTTCTGCTTTAAGAAATCATTTCTAGGCTGTATTACAAAAAATATAGTTGGATTTTCTGTGCAGGAAAAATGAAACTTCTTTATCACCAATAGATTTTTTATCCTTTATCAGTCTGGAAAGCTTCCAGTTTGAAACTTTGGAGAAACAGATGTAAAGCTTATCTGGATTTTAGTCATATTAATGAACTTGAAAGGGGATTATTGGCATTGCTATCATGTCAGTTCTTCAAGCAGAGAATAATAGTAGTGATCACACAGCTATGTAGCATGAGTTTGATGGGGGTGTGCCATACTTTCTTCAACAAAAGTCATCATTTGTTGTGCCTTTTTGTTACTAGAAGTAGCTAGTTCCTTACTAAGTCTTAAATTTAAAAAGCTGAATAAGGTAGCTTCCTAAAAAATTTACTCTCCCTATTCTGTCTATTTTTCTACATCAACGTGCTCCTCTTCACACCAAATTTTCACTGAGGAGTCTATTCCCTTTTAAATGTTCACTTAAGGGGCTTGCTCATTTGGACTTCTATCTAACTTCTATGCTCAGTGTTTTCTTCTTCCATCCTATCTTGATTCCAGTTTCTTATTGCTACTTCCCCACTCCAGTCACATTTCAGCTACAACATGAGATAGCAGCTTACCCATTTTGCCCCTGAAGATTTTATGAGCTTCATTTCTCCTGAGCCTAAAAATTAGCTTGAAGAATTCCACAGAGCTCACTCAGAAAAATAATGGAGTGTAGAAGGTTGAAACTGCCAAATCCAGTTTATGTATATGTGTATATATGTATATGTTAATCCAGTTTATATATAATTTCTAAACCGTAACAGTAGTATGATTCTAAATGCATTGTAGATAGCCACACACAGTGGCAGACTGAAAACTACAGGTTTTAAATCAAACAGTGGAAAATATAAATTGATGGTAATAAGTAAGCCTTTCCATTGTCCTCAGCATATGCAATTTTAGTCACATGATCATGTAATAACTAAGGCAGAAGGTTCCAGAAAAAAGCAAAATGCAGAATGCTCAGGGAAGCAGCAGATGCTCATACTTTTGTTTCATCCTTGTTGTTTAATGGGATATTCACGTGTTCAGTTCACATCTTTCTCTGAAGATCACTCTTTTTCTCTGGGCTTTTCTGTGGCACTTAACATTGTTATCTAATAAGGTTACTTGGATACTGAGAAACTTTCAGCACCTATGTGAAAAGAGGAAAGGGTTTTAGTTCCATTTTACAAAAGGGTTGGTAAGGCACATAACGCACAAGAAGTGTCCATTCATTTTGTGTGTCCAATTAGCACAAGACCTTTGACATCTTGATTATTTCACAATGCAACATTTTTGTAGCATAGAATGCTTTAAAAGCCTCCCTTGGAGGGACTTAAAATTGAAAGGAAGCAAGACACACAGTTAGTAGATTCCATAGTTATTTGTGGAAAGCAAAAAAGTGCTGAGAAACAGTCAAAGCCAGATACTGGTGAGGGAGCACTTCTCTATAGCATTGCTCTCTGCTTCTATTTCCACTGCTGCTGTTCTCTGGATTTCTTCCACCTATAATGGTTCATGTCTTGACACACAGAGTCTTCTATGAATTATTCATGCTAGCTTGCCACATGCTTGTGTGCTCTTTTCTATACTGTATCTGTCTGCTCCTTCATGCTTCTGTCCCAAGTCACTTCCTGCCCTCTGTCTCTTCATTCTGTTTTCTGGCTCACATTCCTCCCTTGGCTATTGGGCTGGCCTCTAGTTTCCATTCCTTCTCACTATCCAGTCTCCTTGTCCCTTGTTGGTCCCAGGGCATACAGACCTATACATGTTGACCAGCCATCCGCATTGACGATGATTCATATCTTCATCTATTCCTTCCTGCGTGATTGAAAGCCAGTCAAGTCTGTGTCATTCTTTTTCATAATGTCTGGTTACCTGTAATGCTTCATAAGAAAAGCTGCATCTTTTATTCTGAAATTCTGTATGTAGCACTATTCCTGCATTTCATCCTGCTCTACAGTATAAATGCTTGGTTCTTCCAGTTCAGAGCTGGAACAAGTTGGTTGCAGATGGAAATTGTATTGATATGGATGTAGCTGCTGATACTTTGTCTCTACTGCAAATAGACGAACCAAGGACGTTTTTTCTACAGGCATGTTGATTAGATGGATTTAGACACTTCACAGAAATCAACACATTTCTGGTGCCAGGCTGAACCTTCTGTCAGACTGGAAAAAGGAGGGAAAGTAAAACTGCTTGAAAGATTCATGAGATTTCTTTTTTTCTCAAAATGTCTTCTTCCACTAGTATTATATTTTTAATCAATTTGAAGAAGATACCCAGTGTGTGAATTTCAACAGTTTTGGCACAGTAAACAGAAAATAATCAGAACTATTGACAGCTCATAAGAATAGGTGTGAGGTTTTTGCCTATTGCATAGGGTTTAAATTTGTTTTGTGTATATTGCTTCATATGACAAAACTCATAAACTGTAGATTGAAGATAGATATCTTCTACAGTAAACTGCTGAATTTACTTCTTAAAATTGGTATATAAATCATACTTATTCAGCTGGAGGACAAAGCAAGAAAAAAATTCGATTATAGGGTATAGCAGAGGATTGTGTCGAGGTTTAAGTGACTGCCATGAAAGGATAATGAAGTATTTTTTGGACTGTCAATAAGTCACTGTTTACTTCTATTGAAGAACTTAACCTTTCTTTAATAAACTCACTTAATATTGTGCCATCTTCCTTTCTCAAGAAATTTAGTTAGTATGTATTTACAACAAGCTGTTTTGCTTTTTTGATTATCAGAACCTTGGAAAATATCAAGGTCAAACATAGAATTGCAAATTAATGCAAAAATGTATTTAATATACTGATAGATGATCTACTCAAATGTTCCTATTTTTACACTTATAATTTTTTAATTGTAAGAAGAGTGAATTTAATGAGCTGAAAATGATATCTTAGTGTTACTAGTTGGAGTTGGAACACTTTACTTCGGTGATATGCTGCCTTGCTTACAGAAATCTGCCAATATGGTTCAGTCCAGATTTGGGAAAAAAAGCACCAACCAAGCTAATATTTAACACTTCCAGTCCAGCTGGACTTCACGTTCAGCTCAAGAAACAGTACCATTCACTGAACATCATAGATGCAGTGAAGGAAATAAAGAGAACAAGTGAAGAGTAATTTAATATACTGGCCAATGTTAATAAGGCTGAAGTTCAAAAAAATGCTTTTTTCAAGTTAGATATCAGGTCGAACATCTTTCTCTGAGAAAAAAAGCTATTTTTTTCCTCTTTGTTCCCTAAATCTCCTCTTCAAAATTCACCATTCTCAGAATAATGTAGAAGAATTTCTCTATCTTTGCCCCCTGCCCAATCCCACCCTACTCCCCACCCCATGTTTTGATTAAGAATTGTGTTTTATTGAAGTATAAATGTTTGGTTCCATGTCTGTGACTTCTTTCTCTTTTCTGTATTTGAAGATATAGGTTGAATAAAATATATAGTTAATTATTTGTTATCTCAAGAAAATCCTCTTATGGTGTCTGTTTGTATAAAAATTATGAATCTGTGGCAGAACTGAGACTTTTTCCTTCATTAATTTTTAAACATAAACCCACAGTTTTGGTTAAAAGGTTATATGTTATCCTCCAGTGGTAGTTGCATTGAAGACTTGGACAGTATAATGTCAAAGGAGTTATGTGAGTAAATGTAAACAGAAATGAGCTTGGGACTGATTTAGCAAAAATTATTTTTGCAGTGTACTGACTTAAATCTTTCTAGCAGTGCAAAGGCTGGATTTAGGATGGTAGGAAGTGAAAAAACTGCTGATCCGTGTATTACAGAATGCTGCGAGGTTAGAAGTTAAGAGACTCAATATCAGAGTTTGAACAAAGCTGACAACATTTTGCTCCATTTATTGGCCACTCTTGCTCTCTTCTGTATTCAGATTCCTGGGGGGAAAAAATTAAGTGTTCTGAGCTTTTTGACTTGTCAAAAGAACTGTAACAAATGGAAACCTGCAAGTCTGATTTAGCAATTTGCTGTGGTGATCTTAGGTTATCATTGATTATGGGCTCTGAAACCAAGGCAAATGAACAGCTTCGAAAAAGTCCAGACAGTTAATTAGTTCAGTGCTTTCATTTTCACCTCATATTTTCTTTTAAACCCTACATCCTGTGTGCTGTATGTGATCGTGAAGCTGGGAGGGAGAACTGTGTAAGAGCATCCTCATAATGAGTGTCTCAAAGTATGGACAGTCCCCAGCCAGCAGACAGAATGAGGCCGGGCTGTCAGTCACAATACAGTTTTAAGGTAGAGACAGGATAATTTCAGACAAGTTGGAGAAGAACAAAATCACTGAGGCAGAGGTCGTATATCTTTTCCTTCTTCCCCAAGAAATAATTCACAATTTCAGTTTCTGGGCACACTTCTTGATCTCATCCCTCTCCTCTCACTCTTGAGACTGACTTCTTGCATACAGCCTTTTGTGCCATTTCAGTAGAGGAAGCTTCACAAAAGAGATAATCTTATCCTGCCATGAACTTAAACAGTTGTGGAGGAAACATCTAGTCAGTCTGTGCATCACTGTAGGTGGATGAATTTTAGCAAAAGTCTGTCTCAACAAGTACTGTGGAGCCTTTGGTCTCTGTGATCCACCAATGTAGTCAGGAAAAATCTGAAGGTAATTCTTTTGGACTGCATCTGGTCATGGTTGTTGGACAGATCTGTTAGCTGGATAGATTTGTGGCTGTTGAAGTTGTGGAAGAAGCCTGGTCCTTCTTGACTTTCAATACACCATTCTCACAGTGTATATTCATTACTACTGATAGTTAGGACAATACTGCTACCAAACTCAGTGCTTTGAGATTCATCTAGTTTGGATTGTCCAGTGTAAAACATTTTCATTCAACCTGCTGTCCAGATGCAGGAATTCTGCTCAGTTTTTTGTTTGCTGAGGCAACAAAAAAATACATTGGAAGCACCACTGAAGAAAAGTAAGACCTTACTGGACATTAAAGTTGAACTTCAAGCTAACTGCTGGTAATTTTGCTTTCAATGACATCTTTTTGGTGACCTAAGGCTAAGAAATTTCTTTTCTCTCCCTTGTTATTTCATAATTTCAGACCTGAAATGTGAAGTATATTCATTGGGAAACCAGTGTGGTCATTGCTTTGAAAGGATGATGCTGACAATGTAGCTGCTTATAAGCTATTTGTGTGTTGCTTTGCCCAGAATTTGAGCAAGCTAACCACTGAAGCAGAAAAAGCACAGCCAGTGTTGTCAAATATTATTGGTGCAATGTGCCTTTATATGTGCCTGGCTGAGCATCATCAAATGGCATTTGACGTGGTTCTTTCCCAAGGCCATAATGTGCTGCATACAGCAGACTCTCAGTTAATTTTTTTTTATTTTGTATTTATACACACACATACATGCCTGTGTTTATAATCCATCATGGTGATTTGCATGAATGTGTAAAATATTCCTCCACCTACCCTACTTAATTTTTTCATTTTATATTAATAAGCCACTTTGTAAAAAATCATTCACAAAATAGTATTCTTGAGTTAAATAAGTCTCAATGCATCTAACTATGATATACAGCAGTCACAAATATGTTTTCTGAAGTATTAAAAACAGCCTAAAACTAGTGATTTTGCAGCTGTTAAATTATGCAAGTGTGGAATTTTTTTTTTCTCAATTACTTCTTGGATGAAAGCTTTCAGACCTGTAAGTTTTGAGGGGTTTTTTTGTTTGTTTTTTTGTGGTGGCATTTTGTTTGGGGGTTTTTTATTTGTTTGTTTGTTTGTTTGTTTTTTGATGAAGCACTGAGCTCTTTCTGTTAGCTATATATGAGGAAATAAAAACAGCATTTGCTGTTCCTGCCCTCAATGCAAATCCAGCTCTGTTATGTAACGTGTTGTAGACAGAAATCATGGGAAAATGCTATAGTGTAGCTAAGCAGCATTATTTTTGAACAAGTTAATGCTTTAACAGCATTTTTTAATATTTTTTTATTGCTTTCCTTCCTTGTTAGGATTCTTCTTTTGAATATTCCTTTTGGAATTCAAAAACTGAGTATTTCAGGGGCTTAGTAACTTAGATGCCTTAGATGTGCAAATTTGAAATGAAATAGATGTTTTCTTCTCATATTTTACTTATTGCACAAGTCTCCTTTTCCAATGAATAATGTAAAGAATAAATGTCAGCAGTGAAAACAGACAGCTGGTATAGGTGAGACAGAATCACCGTGAATTTCTATTGTAGCTGAATTTCAACTAGCCTGGACTAAATAATAGTGGCATCTTTTCTTCATGCAGGTTTTATTTTTGTGTTCACTTTAGATGGAGAGAAAAAACACCTACCAATCCATATTGAAACATTTGTGTTTCATTGATTGGTGCCTGCAGGGACTATCCCAGTAATGACTGTGTAACAACTTGGGGGTGAAAATGATCTCTCTGTCTAGTCTTGCGGGGGATAACTCCCTACAGGGAAGGACAAAATGGTCAAAGCCTCGCTGCTACTTTGCCCTAGACTTGTCTTTTCAGTAAGATTTTTATCACTGTACCTCCTGTATGCTGTTAGCAGCAGACATGGGGTTTTTTAGCCCTGGCTTATGAAATTATGGTTTTATTAAGTCCTCTGCATTATGTTGTTAACTTGGTAAGAAAAACATCTGCATTAACTTTTATATCAGATAATAACGTAGACTATTTTGTGTTAATTCTTCCCAAATTGAATTCTAAGGAAGGATATATAGTAATGGTTTGTTTGGTTTTTTTACAAGCTAGAAATTAAGTTTTGTGAGGACATCTTGTCAGACTATTTAGGATTAATCACTTTGTCACCTGTTAGCTCAACTGAATTGCAAGGTGGTAATCACAAGTGCACCATTACTATGCAATATGTTGCCAGTGTAATGATTCCTATTTTCACGTAGTTTCAAGAACACAACTGCTACTTGAGTTTTCTTCTTAATTTAGTCAAAATAATTGTTTCAGTGTTCTTTATCTTCTCTTGAAGCATGAAAGAGGGGGAGAGAAGGGAAGAATAGGAGAGAGAGGGAAAAATGCATGGCAGACAAACTGTTCATGAGCTGTTGTCAAATATACCAAATAAACCAGCTGGATCAGAAGCAAGAGAAGAAACCTTCAATCTTTTCCAGTTCTAACAGTATTGGAACATTAGTTCTAGCATTAGTTAAAAATATTTCATACTCTCATCAGAGAACTTAGTGTTCTCTTGGAAACATTTTATATTCTGGTAAGTATTGAAATAGAAATAATTATTGTCTAGTTTTGGCTCACTGTGGTTCAATATTGTTCCAAGAGGGTACATGCAAAACATGCCACTGCTCAAGTTTTATATCCAGTGTTTATCTAAAGGAGAAGCAATTATCCCTTATGGAACACATCAGGATATCCAGGTGATCTTTGTTTTAAGGAATATGGCTGTTTTCAACTCTCATTTTAACAGAAAATCCTGCTATCTAAATACATCTTCTTAAACTTAAAAAGTTACTCTTCCTTTCCAGAGGACACGTTTTATTTTCATAATCTAACCTTTCTAACTTCTAAAATTGATTTGTTCACATTTAATTCAAGCTTCAGAGTTGCACTTCTTTTATTTGGGCTTTGAAAATAGTGAAAATGTTTCCACTGGATATATTCTGTTACTGTTTTTGGAAGTATCCACTTATGTATGAGAATTGACATAGTGTTTTTCTTCTACCTCTGGGACTGTAATTCCTGTGAAACTGTATTTTCACAAAAGTATGGCATTATTTTATTAATTTAAATTTTTTCTCCCTACTCCATCCCTCCTTTTGTCTACCTGCCTTCAAACCATTATGGCTGTGTCCCTACCAAGAGTTGGTCCATTTTGTTTGTTTTGTAGTCACTTGAGGGTCAAGTATTCTTAGTGAGATGTTCAGAGAAATGTAATAATGTGTCATGTATTACTTTTGAGGGTTTAAAGGAGCTTGAGTGTCAGTGCACACTGAACATTGTTCTGTGATATGTAGCAGTTATTTTACATGAGCTAAGTGCTACTAACAGTCTCAGTCCTCAGCTGAGAAAGTTGTGGATGCAGCACATTTGTTATCATCCAGGTGGAGAACTACAGCTTGTCAGTGTAGTTCTGGTACTCTTAAAGATTTTGTAATTCTATTAAGTTCTTCTGTTGCTTCCTAAGTTAATATGCATTTTCCTTGGATGTATCTGATTTAAGAAAAACAAGACTTTTCATGATCTCAGAACTGATGACTTTCCTCATATGATTTCAGAGTGTGTGAGCAGCACACTAAACAAGATATTCTGGAGAACAAATTTGAATTGGTCCACTACATTAGTATTGATTTTTTTGTCCTTTCAAGCTTTCCTGAATAAATGTGGAAGTGACTGCATGAAGCACAAACCAGAAGCCACTGTCTGTGTAAGTGCACTACTTAGCTGTGGTCTACTTATGTTTAACACTTGTTTGATATCCAGACAACAATAAAATTAAATCAGGGTAAGTATTCAGTCCACCACAAGGCAAGGTCTTCAGCAAAAGCCTTTTATTTCTGGCTGTCAGATAGGACCAGAGTATTGAAAATTGCTTGCTTTAACAGTATAAACATTTTTTTCTTTAATTTCATGAAAACAGTTCACCTTAGATGACATGTAATGGAAAATTTTCTACAACCTCTTTCAAATATTGCCTCCCATCCAAATCCTTTTGCATTAACTGAAAATTGAAAATTTGCCAAAAACCCTTAGCATCATTGCAAATGTGCTATTTTGAGACTTAATATATATGGAGGGAATGATTTTTTTACTTCTCTAGGGAAAAAAAAGCTTAAATGTATGATTTTGAAATCTGGAAAATACTTGTAGTCTTGCCTTTGTAAGTCCATGTAAATCTTAAATAATCACTCACTTAGCACTTGGAATATAGATGTTATAATTAATACAGTAAATATTTTCTTGTATTGAACAAGAAGTTTGGAATGACTAATTTTTTCTAATTTAAATTCATTCATCAAATTTTCTGTTATTCTAGAATATCTTTTCTGAAATACCTTACAGAAATACACCATTAATGTAGAAATATATTAAAGAGGAATTAACTTTTACATTTACCTTCTCTAGTGATTAACAGATGATTCCATTACCTGTATTTTTGAGTTTCTAATCCTCTTCGTGGGTTTTGGAATTGTGTTGGGTGTCTGCCAGTACCAAGAAACCTCTGTTACAGGAAGTAGTTCTAGACTAACTGTATCTATAATGTTATGTTCTGGAAGTAAATCTCATTTGTTACCTGTCTCATAATCCATGCTGCATCCCATAACAGACTGAAAACGGGAACCAGGATAAGAAACCATAAGAAGAGATGGCAAGAGAAAGGGTTATAGGCAGTCAGATTTTATAGAGCTGAATCTTTTTAACTTGAAAATACTTCTCACTGTATCTTGTACTTCTTGTGTGAGGATTAGACTTAGAAATTTTTTGAGGAAAAAAATTAACAGCCTGAAGAGAAAACAGCCCCACAGAATGTTGAAATTTTACTGTATGGTCAGTAGGTGGATGTGTAAAGAGACTAAGAGCAAATTGATTCATAATCCTCTATCAATTAATCATTTAAAGATATTTAAATCCTGAAACATGTATAAGCACTAAATTGCAGCATCTTATCCAAATAATTAATTTAGCAACTTTGCTTAGGTTAAGCCTCGTTTTGATGAACTGATTTAATATTGCAGTACATATATTTATAGCCATATTACTCAGGCATCTCATTCAAATTTAAAATGATTTTCCACACTTAAAAATCAAATACTAATGGAACTGTCCATAAAGTTACTATAGAAACACTAGATAGTTACTAAAAAAGGATTTGGGGGATTCATACTAAAGAGTGAGACATTCTTCAGTTCAATGGAACTATAGGAAATTGCTTTGATTGAATTTTTATGCTTTTAGTTCTCATGTATTTATTAAAATAAACTGTCACTAGACAGTAAGATATCTACTAAAGGAGTTTGAAACATCCCTGATGTACTAAGAGAATCTAACATCTAATATTAAGCAAATGCTAAGTTAGCAAAAGAATTGTCTGAAAGAATCCATGGCCATTTTAAGCGTGTGATGGCATTCACCTTTATTACTTTTGTAAATTATATTCTGTTTCACAGTGAGAGGTGGGAGAAGGTCTAAGGCTGCAACTTTTGGTAATCATAAGAAGATTTTGTAGTTTAGGTCCAAAAGTTGGTCTGCACAGATTGTTTCAGGAAGTTCAGATTAAATTGTGCTATACCAAAATTACATTTCTGGAGAGAACTGAGTTTGTCAGAGCCACATAAAGCTGCTTCTCTATTGCTCATTATTCAAGGGCTAAATTAGGACTGTTCATGAGTTTCTGCAGTTGGATTTGAACAAGATACTGCATATGGTGGAAAAGATGCTTTCTAATGAATGGCTTTAACCCACAATACTTTGGCAGCGCTCCTGTGACTGGTATGGAGAGTGCTCTGTGTTTATCTTTCACATTGCAAAATCCATTTGGAGCGGAGATCTCTCTCTGCTTGTCCTTGTGCTTTCCTTTTGAAGTGAACAACAGGTGAGTGTGATACTCAGCTCTCATTAAACATGATGCTTCATTATTTACTTCGAACCCCCACCACTAAAAGGTTGAAGTCACACGCATCAAGCTAGTTTTTGAAGTTTGCACTTTGCTGTGTTGATAACTAGATAACAGATCACCCGGTGGGAGACTTTGATTGTTTGTCAAGGCCAATCAGGAGTCACTGACGGAGAAAACACTTATTCCAGCAAAGCATTCCTAGTGTAGATATGGTCAAGTAATCACAAAAAACCTCTGAGATGAAAAGAGCCTCCATGCAGGGTACTGTATTTGTTAGCAGGCATGGAGAGAGTGCTTTTGCTATGACTCATCTACCATTCTGGGACTGCCTTACTCAAAAACTAAAGATGGACTTATTCTTCATCTTACTCAGTTGATGACAGGGTAAAAAATGCATTTTTAAATCATGTCTTCCAATATGATAATAGTGATACTTTAAGGAATGATCAGAAGAAAGAAGTAAACATCTTGCTTTCATTCTTAAAGCAAAGCAAAAAGTCATGGGCAGAGTGAACATAGAAGGAAGTCACTGCTGGCAGTTTTCTTCCATAACCATTGAAAACTAAGGTAGGTCACCTTTGAATGGAGAATATTTGAATTTGGAGCTCCAACCAAGGCTGCAGATTGGAAGCCTCACATTTATTGCTCCAAGGTCACAGGAATACAGAATTCTTTTCTTTCCAGCCTATGAACAGGTACCTTTTCTCTTGAATGAAAAGTATTTCTTTGTGATCTTTGTTGTTTACTGAAATTTAAAGTAAAAGTTAATTAGGTTTCTTATATGATGCTGTGCTTTCTTTTTGTTTTGAGTCTGGTGTAAAACCAGCATTCTGCTTTCATCAGAAATTCAGTAGTTGGGCTGAATTTTACCTTAGCTACTGCTTAATGAAAATTGATTACTATTGCATAGGAAGCAAAACACTCATGAACAGTCAAGTGTCAACTTGTTTAAATGCTGTAGAAACTTGAAAAACAACCACTGTCCCTATCTGAAATAATTTTATACTGAAGCACATGTTCCAGACAAATGCTGTTTTAAGTCTTTCAGGAATGTATAGGGAGACAGTGAACTGACCCCCTCCATGATGGTTCCCAGATCACAGGGAGCATCATTAAAGGGAGGATGACTTCACTTCTGCCACATGGTTGCAACACTTTGTAAAGTCATGGGCAAAAGCATTAGACATCATTATGGCTCAAGCCTGGCTTGCTGGCAATTTTGGCAGCCCACACTCTACTACTAGTGTGGATTTGTAGTGTCATGATCTAGACACAAATAAATTACATGTAGCAGAATTTGGGTGCTTTTTCCCCCAATCTGTCTTCATTAT
This sequence comes from Sterrhoptilus dennistouni, assembly GCA_013397095.1. Lineage (NCBI taxonomy): Eukaryota > Metazoa > Chordata > Aves > Passeriformes > Zosteropidae > Sterrhoptilus > Sterrhoptilus dennistouni. Next base: position 3,184,493 of record VWZU01008857.1, on the reverse strand, counting down.
TTTATTGTTACTTTAGGTCACAGGTAAGCAATCAAAGCTTAGTTACGGTATTTTCTACAGGACTGCTGCAGTGCGGAAAACTTACCTATGATTATTGCAATCTGCCTTTTTGTATTAAAAAAGGAGCAAATACAGGAAAGCTGCCATTGCCTTTAGCAATTATTTGTTTGAACTGTCCAGGCGAAAAATTGCCTAGAGACTTCATCGACGTATTTGCAGATTATGGCAGCCAAAAGGTAAAGGTGTGAGGTGGAATATCTTAGACATTTTCACTGTTCCAATGTCTCTTTCCTGCTGAGGACAGCTTCTTTCATCGCTGAGAAGATAGATGAAGTGGAAAAATCTATAGTGTTCTCTGTGACAGTGTGACTTCCATTAAAGGGCGGGTGATGGTAGCAAACCCTTTTTGAGTGCATAAACTCTACACTGCACTCTACTTTGTTAGAATAAGAAAAAGGAAGAATATGCGTGGCTTTCAGTGGATTCCAAAATGTTTTTTCCATTAGTTAGCCATTTTTCTCTGGCTTCTGTATTAGTTTCAGAATTATTTGTATAATGTCATTTTCTCTGCTTGGTTTAATAAAAATTAAATCTAAGCACAAACTTTAAATTACTTTTGTGGTAATAGTAAAATCTGGTTTGTTCTGAGAGTAAATTACCATATAAAGAAGGGAAATAGAATTGAGAAAGAATGTAAATGGGGAGAAAAAAAACTTGGACTACAAGAAAGATACTCTGAAAAGTGAATGCTTTGCATTTAGGTCAGCCTGTTTTAACTTAAACCTTGTGTCAAAATTCAGCCAGCTTTCAGCCACTGTAATGAAATTTTGAACTTGACTGTTCTGAATTAGAGAGGCATTTTTGGTTACATGGATTGATAAAACATTTGTGAAAAAGGAGTACACAGACACTTAAATAACTGGCTGTCCCTTATTCCAGTTCTCTTATGTAATTTAGGACATAACTGATGGCAGCTGAAATTATCTGTTATCTCTAGAGCAATTTTACTGTAAACAGCATTAATACTTCTGGTTGTCGTAGCAATGTACTTCGTTTTTGCACTTCAGGTTCAGCTCTTGATGTGAAAATAGTTCATTTTTTTGTTCTCTACTATCTATCAGCATGTACGTCAATCAAGCAGGTGATGAACATGTGCCTGTTAGGGGTTATATGTAAGATCATGAACTCATTTCATGTAGGCTTCTAAACAGATGGTTTCTTTTGCTCCCCAGAAAGATATTGTGGATTTGAACTGCTGATATGAGTGTGAAAGAATCTGTTTATATCCACCTATATCCTCATTCTAGCTTCCATCTATTAAAATTTTAAAGGCACAGATTTTATTCTGTATGAGCGAAGCATATGAAAAATCACTGCACTGGATTAGTAAGTAATTAGTGAAATTTCCTTCAATTAAAACTGAACACACAAGCCTGCAGCCTTGCATACTGAGTGCATTCTTTAAAGCAAAGTAGGCACCAGAATAACTTGAGACAGAGCTGTGATATAAAATTCTACAGCATATATTACTCTGATAATTTTTGAAAGTGTTTTCCTTTTTACACCTTTCCTTTTTTGATGGTTCTTTTAAAGGTTTTCTAGGTTGTGTTTTTCACTAGATTGTTTTCAGTTTCTCAACCATTTAGCAAATAAGGACATAGCTTTACATTCAGAACAGAAATATAGGCCTAAATTATTTCCGGTAATGCAAGTGGAATATGAGAATCATCTTATGGATTTTGGTGAAAAGGAGATGCCTCTTCTTTCCTTTATGAATATTCTTGCTATCCAGTGACAGATTTAAGGTACACACTGTGGACCACATTTTTAGCCTCTCTTCACAAGCGATGTAATACACTTGAATTCTACTTCTGCTATTTGATTTCTGTGGCCCTGAAAAGCCATGGTTGAGATGTACACACAGTTAGTCTATGTTGCTGGATGCTGTGTAGTATAAAGCCATAAGAGACAAATTTAAATCAAATCTTCTGGTGTAATGTACTAACCACAAAATTATGAGAAAGTCCATATACCCTGAAACTGTCTAGAAGACAAATCCATTCAATTCAGTTAAAATGCATACTTCTAACATTAGCACTTACTTAACAGCCCTTTGTAATGAAAAATGTTTGTACTATGTCCAAGTCAAAATGGCAAGGCTGAGTGTAAAAGGAAGGGATCGATCCACACCTATACACAGAATTAAATCTGTAGTGTGTTCAAGGTTAGTTCTGGCTAGGAAAGAAGATGATATTTCTCTTGTTGACAGCTAATGTTTGGGAAGCTTACAAAACAAAAGTATTTGCATGTAGAGCAAGTAAAAAATTACAAATTTAAAATGAAATTTATGGATTTTCTTTTTGTTTCTTTACTGAAATATGTCTTTTGGAGCTTAAAAAAAAAAAAAGCTCCCTCTGTCTTTAGCATTGGAGGCTTTTCAATTTACTTAGCTAATCATACTAAAACCAAACCTATTTCTCCAGATATTACTGTTACTTTTACAGTTAGGATTTTAGTGAACACAGGAAAGCAAAATAAAATCTTTCTTAATCACATGTAAATACAGAAGATACTATTTCTTATCAAATGCAGAGCAATTTAAAATGGTCATTGTTTGCAGAAATCAAGCGTCTCTCGTTATAAACCTCTCAGTATTTGGGATGAGAAGGCTTTTTAAGCCTCACCTTATGGAATTAAATTGCTTACATGATAGTCACTTCTGTCTGAATGTAATTTTCTAGGTTTTTGTAGGGAAAAAGTGAAACAAAAATTTTAGTCTGTGTTTTTACAGGTTATAATCCTAATATTGAGAAAATGGTCACATAGTTTTCTTAAAAAAAAAAAAAAATCAGTATGACATGATCAGTCTCATGATTTGGGATTTGTAGCTTCAGAATACATGGTGAAAACAGCACAGAGTAGTTTTTCCTAACAAGTTTCATCATTCTCAATTTAAGCAGAAATAAGGAGAGCACTCAAACTACTTGTGTTAAAGCATATCCTGGCATAAGAGGCTTCTGCAGTAAAAGTGTTTCTATTGTGTGTTGTGTATTTTAATAGACAAATCAGCTGCACAAGGCAAATATGACCATGATCTGTATTCATCACAGTAGTACTTGTGTCCATGGAATAGCAATCTGATACAATAATTTTATCACAGTGAGTAAGCCATTTCTACTTGTGGAGGATTATGCATATCTGTAAGGAAGGATTCAGCACTTGAACCTTTTTGTTTGTTTGTTTACTTGATTATTAACTTAATGCATGATTATCAATGCTGGGATGAAAATATCCAGACCTTGGTTGCTGCTTGAGAATAGGATGTAAAGTTCTTACTAGGAAGCTTTTCCACACTATGCTGCTGGAAGTTGTGGTTGACTGACGATACCTCACCTTTTTTGAGGATCTCTTTAATTTTCCTGTCACAAACTGTAACTACAAACATTTTTCCCTTAGGTAGAATCTCAATTTTCTCTCAACCAGAAAAAAAAAGATTTTATTTGAAATCCTGAAACAGTCAGAATTATCATTCTCTTATTACTTTTCCTTTTTGTTCCTTTGGTCAGAATGCAGGAAGATATGAAAATGAAAACTTACAGGATCAAAAGTCTTTCAAAGTTCATGCCTTTCTTTGTTCTATTTGGGTTGAGTGGAAAACAGGAGTTTACTCCATATTAAAACTCCCTGTACAGAAGCAACAGGGTAGGAGTTCATGAGAGTTCTGTTGTGGACTTTAACAAAGGCAGATATTTTTCTGTACGTGGTATATGTATATGACTTACTCATCCATAGTTTCTTTCATGTTAAATGAAGTAGGCACTTCGATAGTATGTCTGCTCTTGATACATACTTAAGAGAAGGCTGTGCTCTGGAACTCAGCAGGTTCATCCAGTACAGTCAATATTAATTCTGTAGTCCATTGACTCACATCAGAAATTAAGAAAGATTAATTGTTGACTCATCTGTTGTGTATTTAAGTCCTTTCGACTTCTTCAAAAATAATAATTTATTCGGTGTAAGGCTTTGTAAGAATAGGATTTAGCTTATTTGTCTTCATCCATTACAAAATTCTGTGGCTATTGCAGCCACTGACAGTTCAGAATGTGGGGTATAATTTTTTGTGTTCATATATTTTGCTGTATATCCATAGTCCTAACTCACTTCTAGCCAAGCTTACTGGTCTTGGTGCTGCCTCAGTAGCATAAGCTGTCATAATATGTCCACCACTTATTTGCTTTTAAAATCTTGCTACTATTCAAAAGTGGATATGCTTTAGAAATGGGCAAGTATCAGGAAGATTATAATGAAATAAATTGTCTAATCCCTTAGCATGTTCATATTGTATTTTAACTTCTCATCATCAACAAAGATGAGAAAAAGTTCCTTCCTTCCTTCCTNAACCATGGAATACTTGAGTTTGCCTCAGAAGTTTCTCTTTTTTTGTTGTTGTCTGTGATATACCTCAGAGAATTTGGGCTTGAACAGTTTCCTTAGGCCTCAAGAAAACCCAGAAAAAATTACAGTTTGTCTTGGGTCAGCATTGAGGTGCAAGTTTACTGAAGTCCAGGATTTATAGCGAATTCTAAAAGTTCCTTCCTTCCTTCCTTCCTTCCTTCCTTCCTTCCCAGTTATCCTGAGAAAACACATTTCTAATGGTGGTCATCTCCTTTCCTCCACATCTGGCTCTATTCTTCTAATTTTTAAAATTTTCCTTTCCCAGGAGAATTCCACAACTAAAGGGCTTCATATATTCAATTTTATATTTGACATACACAAGTAAATTTAACCTTACAGGCTAGACCTAGCTATCCAGCTTTTCCTGTTAGTTATCTGAAGGTTCACATTAGTGAAACACTATTTTTGTTGCAGGATGGAAGGAAGCAGGAGCTGCTGCTTCCTGTGTTAACTTTAAATTTAAATGATGACATGTTAGTTGTTCATGCTTTCTGAGTGTCAGTCTAGCTAGTATCACTTGTCAGAATGGTAAGGAAAAGAATATGCTGCTGCCTCCTGAGCAATTTGAGTACGTGAGGTGACCTCCAAACTTAACATTACTGCTTGTCTTTGGTTTAAATTTCTCTGTGTGTCATTGTTAAGCACACTTGATTCTTCAGGATACTCCAAGAAGCATCACAGAGGTACTGCTTGTGTCAATAACTGTAGAGTACTGACAGTTGTAGTTGAGGATGTCTTTAAGCTATCTGTCTTTTTATGAAATGTGTTCTCTTTTGTAAGCTAGTTCATTCCCATAAATAACTAGAACTAGACTTGAGAGTCTTTCCATTAATGAGTTTTCTGGGCTGTGCAGAATAGCTATTAAGATTAAAAAACTGTGACTTGGTACAGTTAAATTAGATTTGTTACTACTCACAAGTGAACTCCCTTGCGGTAGCAAGAGCGAGTTTCTGAAGCAGATGAAGAAAACAGAACATGAGGCACACAGCAATTTTTCATTGTTATTACAGGTGACGCATCTAAACTGGCAGTATGCAGGCATAAGAAGGGCATATAAATTAGAAATAAGAATTTATTCAGACTTTTTCAAAAGCATCAACAGAAGTAAGAAGAAGAATGAATTGCAGTGGGATGTGTGAATGAACATCTTCATCATCTTTATCTGGCTATCTTTCAATGCCAAAAATGAAAAAAAAAGAAATATATAAGAGACAAAAGTAGCTTTGCACCTTTGTTCTGCAGCAATTCAAAAACCAAATGCGACATTCATGGAAAATCTGTACAAACTTGTTGTTGTTCCTAATATCATGTACATAATACAGTAGTTTTTCATTTTGAAGAGAATGAAATTACCAACAACCATCTCAAGGGAAATATTTTTCACAGTGGACTGGGTCTTTCTGTTCCAGGGGTATTCTAAAAATCTGTGAATTTCCTGCTATGTTAAGTGTCGGTAATATTAGATTAGAAGCTGCTGGGTGCTAAGAACTGCCACTTTTTTGCCATTGCATGGTAGATCCGCTTGACAGCTTTTGGGATGTTTGACTGCCACGTTAGAGGACTCCTGGCAAAACTGGGCAATGGTGAATATATTCCTCACTTCCTTTAAACTACCTAATTTTAACCAAAATTAGGCTTCTGTAGCAGAAATACCTTGTGATATAAATATGCTGTTAGAGCACAAATAGGTTTGTACAAAGTTAGTCTATGACTTTTTCATTAATTTTCACTAAATGAAGAAAAGACTTTTTCTCACCGTGTCGTTAACTCTGTGCTAGGTCAGGCACACAATCATCATGTGGTGAACTGGTACAGTAGTCATACCATCAAAGATACATCTGTTTCAAATTAACACTTCTATGTCCTGCAGAAGATTTTAACCCTATCATCTAAAGGGGTTGGGTTTTTTGCCCTGTTCTTAGTATATATAGAGGCAATTTCCCTCAACTTGCTAGTTGCCCAGTGCTCGTTCCTGAAAAGATTTTACTTTTCAGTCTATCAGACTTAGACAGCAAAGAAAGTAGAAAGGTTTCCTCACTGCAAGTGTGAAAAAGGAAATATTTTCTCACAAGTTGAAGCAATTTTCTTCCTTTCTGCAGTGTTGTCCTGTCCTCCTTTTCTCAATGCAAGTATTTTTCCAAAAAGGGAAACACAAAGGTGCTTGTTTACTGTTACAGTAGAACTTAAAAATCGTTGTTTGGATTGTAACTCCTTCTGATAGGGGATGGGATATAAATTTGTCCAAGTGAACATGAAAGTTTCACAATAATAGCAGTAGGGGGAGAAGCAGCCTCAAGTAGCCTGCCCTCCACAGTACCCCAGGGCAGCCACAGTCTGCTGGCCACCTACCACTGTCCCTGCCAGGGGCCACTCCTGGACCTGGCACACAGATAGTGGAGGATTCTGCAGGTAGGGCATTGAGAGGAAAGTAAGGAATGTATTTATTGAATGTGCAGATTACTGCCTTTGCCAGAAAGATGGGAAGTGGAAATGGGGATGAAATGGTTCAAAAGCATGGTTTTTGCCACTTCACAATTTAATGACAGTGGAAGAGGTCTCAGCAACTAAATTTACTGGACAAATTCCTTAAACTTGTATCTCAGAAGTTATGTAGACAGTATGGGCTCAAAGAATAATTAGATAATGTTTCTCTGAAGTCCTGAGACCTGAAATCAACATGATGGTTATGTCTTGTTGACTTTTTCTATTAATACAACTTGTCTTAAAAAGTATTCAGTCAATCCATTTTGATTCCATATTTGTATCATCAACTTATACCCCTTGTATTCTCATCTGTTTTTTCTTCAGTGCAAATGTAAAACAGCCTGTAAATAATACCACACTGCTAAGCAACTACTGTTTCCTAAAAAATGAAATAAGAATTGACAGTTTCATCAATTTTCCTGAAAAACTTTTAAACTTGCCCTGATATAAGCAGTATTTTTCCCGACCAGATACTTGCAGTGTGGTGTCAGATTAGCTGATTTCTATATACAAAATATTTTTGCCCATTTTTTTGAAAAAGTACCGTAATTCCTTTGGCACTGGAACAATATTGTACAATGTAAGTAATTAAAATAATTGCAAATGCTACGGTCTAGCATGCAAAGGTCAAAATCTAAAGTTTTTGCTTCACTTTCCTTAGACGAAATTCCTACGTCTTTTACTGCAATTTGCACTTCCTGACTCGAAGCACACACAGGAAAAAATGAACAGAAATCTGCGAAATCTGTATCTCTGGTTGCATGTGGTTGTCAGTAGCCAGGGTGTTATGAGTAAATAGTGTGAGCATACTGTGTTGATGTGTGACTTTGTGTTGTGGATTTACTTTGCCTGGATGCAGTGTCAACTCACCTCAAAAACTCTGACCCAATATGAATAAGTTCTTTTACAGGCAGTATTGATTACTGCTGTATATTTCTGAGACATCTGAAACTCACCTCATCAGTGCAATGTTACGAGAATGTTCTGCCCCTTCTCCAACAGCTTCACTTTCTAAAACATTTATGTACCTTGCAGTGCTGTGAAATTTGTTTTTAGCCATTTTTTTCCATAGATTAGATTTTGTTGCACCACACCACACTCCTGGAGCATGGAGGAGATCAGACAGCAGGGCTGGCTTGACGTATTTTAATATGTGGAGCGTGAAGGTGAAAACTGCAGTCAGCAGTGCCAGTCAAATGGATTAATGCTGTTGCTGAAACTGGAAAAAAAATTACTAGGACAGGGTAAACTGAAATAGTTTGCAGTATATTCTTTTAAATTATTGAATCCTCTTAATTTTAATGATTGGAGGAATAAGGACCAGGAGTCATTTTGTTCAGTTGCAGATAACTATTAGTCGGGTGTGCAAGTTTGCAGTACAGATCTGAGCTGATTTCACAGCCAGCAGATAGGCAATTAATCTTATTTTAATTCAACCTCTATTATAGGATAGGATGACTCATCTTCTGAGGGAACTGTTTCTTGCTGTTGACTGTGAAGGAACATAGTGTCTGTCAATTAAATTAGGGCAGATGAACCTACCATGCAGCTTGCTGTGTACATCTCTTGAAAATATAAGCCATATCTGAAACTCAAAGTGCTTAAGGGAAATGCAGAAGTAGTTCACAGAAATGGAAACAGGAAATCATTTGGTGGAGCTGTATGTGCATTGGTAGTGAATCAGAGCTGCTTAATTTTTATAGTTACAGATTTGGTTTTTTTATAGTTATCTGGTTTTCCCCAATAAACAGTGTATGTTGGGTTTTTTGTCAGGAGGAAAGGAAGATATTTGTCTTCCTGCTAAGGAGAGAGTTCAGTGAATGGGTCAGACACACTTTTGCTGCATGGATGTATATTAATTTGAAGAAGAACATGGTAGAGTATCTGAAAAGTATAAAAGTATTTTGCTTGATTCTGACATATGAAACCCCCATCTAGTGTAAACATTAACTCTCTGGCTCTTTTGCCAAAACAAGCAGAGGTGTTATTTTAGGAAAATAAATCTTAGGAGGAAAAATTACTAAAAATTTGATTGCATGTTTAATGAAGATTAGTACTTAGATCACAGGGATCAATTTTGTAAAAAGTGGTGCCCAATAATTTCTTTAGATAATATCCATTTAATGTGTTTTGAAGTGGAAATTTTAAATAAAGACCATTTACAATGTTCGTTTACAGATTTCAGTATTAGAAGTCTGGCTGCATGGTATATGCAACATGACCTTATTCTTGGTTTTCATGGGAAATCATTGCACTGCTTACTGCAAAGCTGTGAGCCTGAGGGGATGGCTTTCTGTCTATATGAGATCAATATCATAATTAGAGAAAGAAATGTTCTACAATATGACATATCTTAAATTAACCTTTCAAAGTATTTTGTGGGCAGTCGAGTTTCCCAAATCATTTGGTTTCTTAGCTTTTTCTTCTATGTGGAATTTTGATAAAAGAAGTTAATCAAATAATTTTTAAAAAACTATTAGGAATTGTATATGATGTGTGATAGATAGTAGGAATAAAGACAAAGGCAGTATTACTAGCACTCTGTGAAATCAATCATACTTATAATTTGATTTTTTTTTCTTCTTATGGCTTCTCAGAGTAATTTTACAATCTCTTTAATGTTAGTTGCTCTTCTCCCTTTGCTTAGTTATCACTGAATTTTTTTCTGGACATTTTTCTCCTGCTCCTTTTCTGCCTTCTCTTTTAAATTTCCTAAATAGATTATGTATAAAGGTGAACTTTTGAACTTAGTGTTCCTCAGCTGATTAGAAAATGGGTATAATAGGCAATCTCATTTTTAACAATGATTTTATGAGACTAATTGAATACCATCTTTCAGCTAGAGATCCCGAAGTCCTTTGTAAATGTGAGTCAGTATTATTATTGTTCAACACATAATAAAAAAAAGTGGAACAGATAAATTTGGGCATGCTCTTTGGAAAATGCTTGCTTTTGAAGTAGGGTTCTGAGCTCTTTAGGCACTCAAATTCTGGGTTGAGCTTTACCAAGGTAACTGCCTTGAAGTTCCCCCTGAACCTGCAGAGAGCTGTGGGAACTCAGTATTCCTAAAAAAACAAGAAAGAAGGATGAGCAGAGGAGAACAGTCACACATTTAGGGAGTGAGCAGATGAACTCAATATAAGGGAAGTCTTCATCTCCCAGGTTTGTCTTACCAGCCAACTTTTTCATGGTACTGCTACCCTCAGATGCTTGACTATGACATTAGAATAATATTTCAGACACTTCTCTTTAAATTCTTCACCAAAGTAGTTTTCCTCAAGTCCCAGTGAACTCAGGGCACACATCCTTAGTTTTCTTTAAAGGCATAATGTAAAAAGGATCTTATATAATTTGATGGATAAAAAAAAGAATATGGCTTATAACTGAGCCTTAAACATTTCACTTTCTAAGGAGCTCTAGATGATTTAATTAGGAAATCGGATAATGCTGTTACCTCTATTGCAGATGTGATGATGCAATGGATTTTGGGTCCTGTAAAAACTGGAAGCGATGCCTGTACCTATTCAGTTCAGCTTCTGATGGGATCATTCAGAGGTTATTACATTTTAAGTTGAGCCAGAAACAGAGACAATTTTTGTATTATTTGTACTGTATTGCCACATAAAGTACAGTATGATTTTACAGTGCAAAGTATTTATAGCACCAATAATGATGTCTTTCACTTTATGTTCAGAGCACTCAGCCAGTTTGCAATGCACCAGTTCCTATAAATCTACCATTTATCACATTGTAACTTAAGAAATACATTTATATTCTTCCCTGGGTAGATGTGTATGTATATAAATAACTAGGGCATGCACATCCAGAATCTTTGCAAAAAACTTTATCTTCTGTGTTAGAGTGGAAATTTTGAAGTGATGGATAAGCAAGTTTTTTTTTTGTGTAAAAAATTATTTAAATATTTTTGATTCAAAGAATTCTTGTCACTTGAAGAGAGAGAATTTACAAAGATAGTGGACAAGCTAAAATTTTCAGTAATTAAATCTTCTCTTTTCATCTATGTACTCTTGTTGTTTTATACATTTATTCATCATTTTAGGTGACTTGTTCAATGTGAAAAACTTCTCATTTACTGCTGTCGCTTTCCTTGTCTCTAGTTAATATCTAATAGCAAGCAATTACTTTTCTTTCCAGATCATTAGAGGAAACACACCCCTCTTTTAAGCAGTATTTGGATTTGAAGGTATTAATGATTAGAGATTGCTTTTTAAAATATGAGATGGCAAACAGGCGGTCTGACCTATGTTCAGTCATCTTTCATGAAGCTGTCACAGGAAGCACTTTCTTCTAAAGAATAGTATTGCAGATACTATTAAATATTCTTTTTAAATTCATACATAATACGTATTATGCCCTTGAATTCATCAGGATATCTGGTGTACAGAATATACATAGATTTCTTCTGTGTGCTATATGCAGCAAAATTTAAGAAACAGATTTTATTTTCTTATCCATATCTGGTTCTCTTTCACTTACTGTCTTATTTTTATGTGTTTATTTATGTTTCCAGTACCTAGCAATGAAACAGCTCAAATACTACAAAGGATATGTTTAAGATTTAATCTACATACAAAAAATAAAAAGCCATTGTGACCAGAAAATATCTAGCCTGCTAGTCTAATGCAGAGTGAAAACTAATTTCATCTGATTAAGAAACAGATTCAGGGTGCATGTGTTCTATGTTGATTATTAGTGAATTTCCTGAGACGAACTTTAGTCTCAGTGTAACTTATAAGTAGTTAGGGTAATCAGTCAAAGGAGATAAATCCATAAGTAATGATAAAAACTTTTTGTTGCTGTTACTGAAGAGTAAAACTAGTGGAAAATGAAAACATACTTTTAATTTTTCAGGATGATAGAAAACAACATTGTATAAGTTCAGGACTTTCTATCTAGCTGAAGAGTGAGATCCCACATCCATGTTTCTACCACAGCATGTGCTCACTTGAAGCTGTGTGCTTCCACAGGTTATTTACTGAGATAGACACTCCTGCCCACCTCTGAAATGGGGCCTTACTCTGCCATTTCTCTTCTCCAGACTTCTTACCATAGTTTCACTGTGGTCATTGTGGCCCAGCTCTGCCCTAGTTTCTTACTGCAGAACTCAGACTCACCCATTCTCAGCATATTCCTGTAGCTATATTAGCTTAAATGGCTTTCAGTTTGAAAAACATTCACATAAAAGTATTTGAGTTAAGAAAATTTGATGGAATCTTGTTTCAAGGTTTAAATCTTTCATTTAAAAATATGTTTGGGATTTCTCTATTTTTTTCCTTCAAACAATATATTGCAGAAGAATTAAGTAAGGACATAACTGCTTTGAAGACTTTGTATCACATAGTTAACCTTTAATAAATTCCTGTTTCTTCCTATGTGAAAAGAAAAGCAAGTTTTAAATATTTAAAATTAAATTTTAATTAATTAATTAATATTAAATTTAGCTAAAATATGAAAGGAGCAAACTGTCATCTCTTTGAGTGTTAGTCTCCTGGTAATAATACTTCTTCTTTAACTTTTTTTTTCACATAATATTCTTAGTCAGTGTAAAATACTTCCCCCTCAATCTGTCCTGGTGTGGTTTCAACTGCTGTTGGCTGTGGCAATTTCTGCGTGTTTGAGAACACTTTTCTGTAGAACATCCCTTCAAAGGAGTGATGTGTCAGTCAAAGCCAGGTGCGTGCAGGTGCACCTAGAAAAAGGTATTTACCCATGTGTTTGTCTCATCAGTCACCACTGACAGTCTCATTGTGAGATTAAAAGGTTAGCAGCTTAAAGTTCAAAAAGAGCACATCATCAGATGAATAGACTGGGACTAGTTTTCTCAGTCTTTATTTTCATATTCTTGCTGATGATTATATTTGCAAGTTTACTGTTATTAGTGGTCTGTCACTACATAATAACTAAGGGGAAAAATTTAAAGGCAGACAGACAGTATCATGTCTTGATATTGCCTGAAGTAGTAAAGAAATAGTTAATTCAAGCAGTTTAAATATTTTTGTATTTGGATGGAATAGTATCAATCAAAAGATTAGAATATATGACTGTGTTGGTATGTAAAGTTTATACATGCTGTGTTTGATTTGCAGGGAACACTGAGGTGGTGTGCTTAAAAATGCCTGTAGCAGAATAATGCTCTGGTCTTAAAAATGGAGCTTTGTACTTGCATGCATGGGCCTAATGTTGCAACCAGAATAGGGGTCCCTTTTGCTGACAATTTCAGTGAAAACTGAGGGATCTCAGGCTCCATTAAAAATATTTTTGAGCACCACATAATTAGCCTATTAAAACTGCTTTTTCTGTGGAGTGATTTTTTTTTCTTTTTCCACTATTTCTAATAAATTATTTGCTATTTTTAATTAAAAAATACTAAATACATGGATAATAACCTTACCATCCTTCCTGTGCATCCTAGACCTGATGTTAGTCTAAAGTTCTGCCTATTAAGTATCCCTACCACTTGTGAATGTCACCAATTCCATACAAAGGTAGTTAATTCCATCCTGCTACATCTATCTCTAATATAAAAGGTTTATCTGGGCTGTTAATGCATTTTGCATTTACAAACAGGAAAGGCGAATGGATTTTTTTGTAAAGAGTTTATCTTTTTTAAGAAATTCTTTGCAGCTGTGTATTACCAAGAGTTTGTTGGGCTTAGAACTTTCTGTGCCTCTGCAGCCCCTTTACTTCACCTTTCTCAATGTTAAAGGCCAAGTATGAGGTATTTCGAACATTCTGTGAAATTCACTTACTTGGCTGTAACTTTGCAATAGATGTACTACCATTCTGCTAGGTAGAATTTCAAAGTATTTGCACTTTTTGCTTTCATAGATAATTAAGCAGGAGTTTAGCTCTTGGGAAAGAAGAGTGTAATGTTTTGCAAACATAAAGTGCTAACACAGAACTGCCTGAACTTCAGAGTTTTTTAGGGAAAGCTTCTTGGATCCTGATTTTTTTTATGATGAATCTTCTTATTACAATCTTTCCTCTCTTAAAAATACCTTTGATTTTGGTTTTTCGTGGCTAATTCTTGCCACCTGCATGTTATCACTTTGAGATACATGTTCGCATACATGTTTGGAGTTTTCTAAGTTTGATCTACTTTGGCCCCATTATGAAGGATACTAAGCAATTAAGGTTCAGCAAGCTTTTTAGAATTAATGGTTTTGATTGATTGATTGATTGAATCTGTGACAGTTAAATTGGGGCTGAAGCCAGGAGTGTTCATGAATACTTCTGTATGTAAGGATAAGCAGGTTGCCATACCCATAGTGTATTGTGATTATAAAATTCTTTCTACTCCAACAGTGACTAAAGTTACTGATGCTGGAAATCTTGAATCAGTACATTGGGGTAACAGGTTTCAAAAGATTGACAGAAGAACTCTCTGGATTTTTAATATCGATTTTCATTCTAATTTGGAGCACTGGGGATGTTCCAGAAGCTTGTGGGAGTAAAGGTCATACTAACATTTTTTTAAATGGCTGAGATAACCTAAGTAATTATAAACCTGTCAGTCTGACATCAGTCTCAGGCAAAATAATGGAAATGCAGTTGTGGGACTTGAATAATAGAGGATTGAACTCTACTGAGGCAAACAATAAGTTTTATAAGCTCAGCCATTAAAATGTAAGAAAGGCAGCTCAAGTTACAGAGTAAGTATTACAGAAAAAGTATTTAGGTGCCCTAATAGGTAATAATAATGTATATAACTGAAGTTTTTCATCCAGAACAGTAGCCAACAAGACTTAATGTCATGACAGAAGGTATGAACAGGGTAATATGGAATTAAACTGAGGAGATAATTTTATCTCTCAGCTCTGTGCAGCTAGAGAATACAAAGCCTAATCTTATTTCCCACTATTCATCAAGGATGCTGGAAATCTGATGTCCTTAAGAGCCACAATACTTGTTAGAAAATGTTCTGTATGGTGATATGTTATCTCAATGAGTTTTACTCAATTCTCTTAGGAAACAAAATCATTACAGGAAGACTTGAGATTAGTCTATAACTATATATGTGGAGAACAGAAAACTGAAAACTGAAGGCTTAAAACCTAGCAGACAAACATGTTAACAGCTTAGCAATTGTAAGTAGGTGACTCATGCCATAAATAAAGAACCATGGTGGCACCTGAACACAGCAACGGTGAATTCTTTAAAGAAGGTAGTTTATAAATCAAAGTCGTGATTTTCTAAGACAGAACCTCTGCTACAAATAGGAATTTCTTCTGGGAATTCCCATGCCCTTTGTAATACTGCAGGTCAAACTGCATGGTAACAGTCATCCCTTCTGGCTTTCTAATCTGCCTTGGGGTGTCAGCAGAGCAGGTATGGCTTTGAGTTGTGCTCACAGTAGGGTCTCAGAACATGTAGTTGAACTAGAACAGGCCTCTATGGGCACTCGCTGGCCCATGGGGTAATACCTTCCAATTTGACTCGTGATCACAAGAATAATACTGAATAGTCATGCTGTTTTAGCACTGACAGTAAACAAAATGTTTTTATTTCAGCACTTCACTTTCAGAGCCAAGAATAAGACAAATAAGAAATTTAAATCTAAGAAGGTCTGCTCATTCATGAGGAAGGTTTTGCAAGTATCAGCGCCGCCTCGTTCCATTTACTTTAGTTCAGTTCACTGTAGGTAAATATCTCTATAGCTTTGCAGATGAGCCCCCATTAAACCTTTGCACATACTATCTAGGGGCCCCACAGTCATTTTGAGAAACTCGTTTGACATTAGCTTCTCTATGCAGTTATTAGCCCCTGGCTTTAGAATAGGACATTTTCAGTCATTAGTATTTACATTACTGCCAGTAATGTTACTCTTAAAAGTTACTAGGAGATCTCATTGACCAGAATATAAAAATAATATGGAAGGAGTTATGAAGAGCAGAACTGAACACATTTTACTCCTCTCACAGGTATATTTTGATTATCAGAATAAGTATATTTTAGTTGAAATTAAATACTTTAGTATTTTTCCTTTTTAGCCTATAAATATAATTTTTCTTTAAAAATAAATTTTAAATAGTACAGTTGCAAATATCTGCATAAATCTCAAAAAATAGCCTATAAATATAATTTTTCTTTAAAAATAAATTTTAAATAGTACAGTTGCAAATATCTGCATGAATCTCTAAAAATACATACATAATCATAGAAAAATAAAGAACTCGTAGGAGCCCTAAGAACAAATCACATTTTATCGTTCATGGTTCAGAGATTTGCAGATATTTTCTTTAAATGAGATACTTCAAGTACAGAGTGTATATATGTATCTCCTCTATTTAAAAAATACCCTTTCACTGTAGTGTTTCTGTTTGACTTACCCTGTGAGAAAAATACATATGTGCAATGTAGTATTTGATTGTGCCTATGTGTTTATATTGCAGTACTTTCTAAATGAACCAGATTATATTGCAAGGTATCAGTTAGTAATTTTTAGGAATTTTCTTTTGCCCTGTTCACTTTTACAACTTTTTAGGAATTCTTCAAGTGGTTAATTGAACATGATCTCAGAAAGGCTGTGGCGAGTAAATGGGCTAAAGTAATAAAATATTCAAGACTGTTTCAAATTTGTATGGACTTTACTTTTCTACTCACTTTCTTGGCTCTAAAGTAAGAAAACTTAGCTAAATGACTGATAGTATTAATCTGTGATACTAATTAAAAGGTATTTGAGTCTGCAGATTACTGTTGGCCTTGAGGCAAGAAAATCCATCAGGTGAGCACACTTAATTGTCATTAATAGAATTTTACTTTTTATTTTCTGAGTTAATTTTTTTTGTGTAAAAACTTGCTACAATTAGGCCTTTGCTCTTCTGATGTCTCTGTAATGAGAGCATTCTGGCTCTGGTGGCAGATCAAGGCTCTGCTGAAGCTCGGAGTAGGTTGGGATGTCAGGGCGACTGTATGAATTCGTGCCACCTGGCCATAATGCCATCACATATGTGCAAGCCGGTGTGAGGTTTGCTCTGGCCATTCTGCTGATACCAACAGGTGGGAGCTATATGAGAATGAGGAATGTGAAGAAAATTCACGCTTGTCCACATCTGGTTGCTTTTCAGCTCTTTTATACTTCTGCAGCAGGTGGACCTTATGCTTGGGCAGTTTGTGCATCAATTATAAAAATTGCTTATGTAGATGTGTAAGAACACTGGCATCTTTATCTGCTTTGTGTGCTGTGTTTACGGAACATGAACTTACTGAAGAAGGAGCACTGAAAGAAAGAAAGAGGACCTTAAAAAGAACAGAAAACAAAAAGATAATGCTTAAGAAGCAACTGTTCTGTAAACTCTGAGCTTTTTTACTGTCATTATTATTACCGAATATTCCATCCTTGATTTCGGGTTCTGCAGAAGACGTTTGTATAATTGCATTTTTCAAGCAGTGATCTCTGACTGGTTTAAAAAAAAAAAGAATTAGAGTATAAACCACTATAAAAATAACTGTAGCATAGTAAAAAAATCACTCATTACCCTAACCTAGTCTCTGAGTAGCTAACAGATTTTCTGAGGCCCAAAATAGGATGGTATCAGAATTGGATATTTATTGCCTTAGGATGCAAGACTTTCTCCAGGTTATTTAGCTCTTGTTGGTGGTTCTTTTGTGAAGGAGACAGATGAAAAGTGCAAAGTAACAGTATTTCTGTTGGTTTTGTCTTGATTCCATTTCCTGGTGGTGTTAGCTGAGAGAGAAAAGCTTAGGATGACCAGTCACAGCTGCAGGTCCAGCGCAGAAACTACAAAACCCATGATGACTTGCCTTAGTGAATTGTTATACAACACGTGGAGCTGTAGGATGTGCTGTGGGGTCCTTCATTTTCTCTTCATGCTCTTGGCATTTTTCACTGATGTTCACAAAAGCTCTGTCCGTGTGCTCTATGACCAAGTGTTTAAGGGGATATTGATGGATATCTCAGATGTATAAAACCTATGGAAGAAAACAGTATGTTTTCAATGTCTTATGATAGTTCCTGATAAAATACTGAAATCTTTGCCATAGACTACTGTTTGAAGCTACTGGAATCTAATGTACTGAGACATCTAATGTGCACCAAATTGGAAATCAGAACAATGTTTCAGTTAATGACAGACTTAACCTATATAAGCACCATACAAAAAGCCATCCTCTGAGGCTCTCTGAGTCACAAAGCTGTGGAGGGCCAAGTTCACTTGTGTCTATAACTGTTGTGGGGCAAATATGATCAAGTGACCTCATCTCCAGCGTTCTCTGCTTTTTCCGTCTGTAGGAGATACTGAATGACTTCCTGACCCTGCATGATACATATCTATAAATACATGGTACAGAGACTGCTTTGTTCATTTGAACTACAGGATACTTCACAAAAGAGGCCCCCAGTTCTTGTGATACCTGTTCTGTGCAAATAAGAAGTTCTTAATCATATGGCTTCTTTGTATTAATTAATTTTTAAAATTAATTACTGTAGTCAGTAGCTTATTACTTTAAGTATTATTAGAAATGAGAACATTTGCAAGAAAACGCTTACTGAAAATAATAAAATGGAGCAATAGAGGCAAAAAAGAAAACAGAAATGGTTGAAAACTGGAAACTGTGATCTGAATTACATTTTTTATTCACAGTGGTAGATATTTTGCTTGAGTGATAAGGAAAGTAATGCACCTGTGCAGACTGAAAAAGAAATTTCAGCTGTGGTGTGAAAGGAAGTGCCCATCCCAGCGATGAGAAAGAACACACAGCTTTCCCTTCAAACTGAGTGGCAGACAGCAACTAGCAGCCTGCTCTCTCACACGAAGAGGCCATGTTTGCCTTCTGCACTGCATCACCCCGTGCTGAGTCCCAGTGCAGTGTCACTACTTCTTAGCTCACTGTAACCCAAGTGTCACAACAGCCCTGGGAGTGCATGGCTCTGTTCCACTTAGTATCTGGCTTCTCACAGCATTTTGCTCTCCTTCCTGTCTGAATTAAAAGGGAAAAAAGAGACTTCATTGAGTGTGTGCCTCATGTTTGTAGGCTGACAGGGTGGTCCAAGCCTTTCATCAGTTCTGAAAATTGAGATGGAATTGCTAAGAATTACATACATCTAGAGGGCCCAGGTTAACTATCCACAACTGTCCATGGTGTCTGTGGTGTAATGGGTGTGGGTGTTTACAGGGCAGGAACAAGAGCACACAAAATCCTAAGACCTTTTTTACAGCATTACATAATGTTTCCAAAACAAAAAAATTTCTCCATCCTTGCCTCTGTTGAATGTTTGCCAATAGATACAGAAATTATTAGTGTTAAAATGTTATTTGTCTGTTTATTTTTCCTTCACTGTTTCTGTCTGTAGCCTAACAGTTCCCTGCCACCAAGGTCAGGAGAATCTAGTTCCCCTGTGTGGTCACCAATTCTCAAAACTCTGGGACTTCCTGTGAGCCAATACATTTTACTAATCTAGGAAATAGATAAGGTAACAGAAGAAGATGGATAGTTTAAAGCTGTACTAGTAAGTAGAATTATTTCATAGCAGGAGCCCCTGAACATTGAGAAGACTGGAGAAAGTTTGTGAAATGGCATAGCCAGGAATAGAGAAATGAATAAGGAGGAATGAGGGCAAAACACTCTTCCAGTACCAATAAGCCCTTAAATCAGGTCAGTTCCTTACAACCCTCCCACCTGCTCCTTTTGATCTTGTATATCCAAAACAATGCCTATTTTTTCTGTTATCTCAGCTTGCCTCAGGGAATATATATTCTCTCAATGAAATGTTTGCCTGTCCATCCATTTTCTTAAACCACAGAGCCATAGCTTTGAGACTACCCCCTTAAACACTAGTGGTCAAGACAGGTACCCTAGTGGTCAACGTGTTTCCTTCTAGCAGTACTATTTTATTTTTTGTACTTATAACTGGATACCTGGCAAATGATAAAATCATTGAGAAGACATAGGTGTAGTTTTTACTAGATATAAATTATTGTTCCTTGTTCTGGTGTCAGCTGTGGGATTAGTAGTTAGTACATTTTTTAGGTTTGACCACAAGGTGAGTACTTTGCATGAAAATGACCTGTGCCTCATCACTGAAGGAATACACTCAGTTTCCAGAAGTTCTCTGCTGAGTCCTTACATTGCACTATACTTTTCTACCCTTGTCTTGCATGCTTTGCTAGTCCTACAGCTTGCATTATTTTTTTCCCTACACATAGGAATGTGTAGTTTCTTGAATAAAATCATTGGCTTTTTCCCATTGTAAAGTATCTTGTGTTTACTGTTTCTTGTGTTTGTGCATATCCATACCTATGCGAGAGTGTTCAATAAGCATTCGTATAAAATATAGGTGAGCTTAAATATAACGCATAGAGACAAGTTTCAGAAAATAATAAAACCAGCCAAAAATAGGCTGATGCTTTACCCCAGTATGAATAATGTGGAATTATGAATTTGCTGCAAATCTACAATAAAATTGGTAATGTGGGGATTTTGTGTCTTTTTGATATTAAAATATTAATATCTCCAAGTTTTATTACTTAATCAAAGTTGTGCATAAGAGATGTGTGAACTAAAATCAGATCTGGACTGATACTGTAGTAAATCTCTAGTATAGCTTTCTACTCCAACACAATTTTGCTTATTCATCAATGAATGTAATTTTACTTATGAGTGTCTAAAATGTGTTACATTATTATATGGTAATAATGTATTACCTTGCCAGTATAGTTCATTATGTTATAAAGTCTGTACCATCAATTTTAAGTTGTATTTTGATGTGCACAATGACCCAGCTTAGCCAGAGATAGGGAATTAGCATATTGTTTCTTGGGGAATGCCCTTGAATGTGCTTGAGTAGCTGTCTTGTGTGAGACATGAGTAGCATTGTTTGCAGAAAGGGTGAAAATCTGTTTCAAACAGTATGCAGTAATGCTGAGTTGCTGTGCTTATTTTAAAACCCCAGGAAAGCTCTTCAGGATCATTTTTCAGTGAGTAGCAAGCAGGAGTGATGGGCAGGTTTGTCTCCTGGGAAGTTGGTGCTAGGTCTTGTACAAAGCATTTTGGTAGAACTTCAGTCAGGATCCGTATGGGAGGCCAGGTCAGAATCTAAGCTCAGGTTGTGAAGATACCACCAAGGTATGAAAAGTGAACCATAGGTCTTTCTACTACTTCTGTACAGACATGGAGGGCAGAGTGTGATGTGCTGAGGGAAGACATGAAATGTAAATTATCTCCATGTAAATGATGTAAATTTGGCTTTTTCTCCCCTAGTTGTATTTATTTTCAGAAGATTATTTCAAATTTAAATAGAGATGTGACTGCCGATGTAATTGAATATTAAATGCTACCAAAAATCAACCTTGGTGTGACCAACCAAGAGAGACAGGCAGCATGACTTTTTATTAATATCTTATGCCAGAGAACATTGTGCCACTTGCTAAGATGACTGGAACAAAGTGTTGCTTTCTGGAACAAAGCTTAGAAATGGAGAAAATTGCAATCAATCACATACAGCAACATTAGTGAAATTTGGGTGAAAAATTCCACAGAAACCTAGGAATATAACTGTGTAACAGTCTCCCATTACTGATCATTCAGCTCATGTGTAATCCCATTGTGAAGTTATTTTCATTCTCATCACACTTTTAATCAAGACTATTGTGAGAATTAGAATTCCATAGAAATGCCTGTGAACTGTTGCTTGAGGCCTTTTTTTCCAGTATTTTTCCTATCAATTAAATTTGATAATGTCTGCATCTGCATACAGTATAGCATATTTTAATATATTTATATGTAGTTGTCACATTAGGCATAGAAGGAAGTATACAATGCTGTGTTTTCAGTATTTTTTCCTGTATAAAAGTAACACCTGGCAGGAAAATAAGAGCTGTTATTAGGTAAAACCTGCAAAAAATTTTATTTTACTTTAATATTTTCCTCTTACAGTAATGTAGTAACTATTTAGTGATTATGATTTTTCTTTTCTTAATGAAGAAAATATCTCTACCATTATAATCTTCTTGTGACCAATAGGCTCAGACAGAAATCAAAACAGTTATCATTGTTGAACCAGTAGCCATCATTTTGGTCTTTTTGTCTTAAAAGTCAAGAGGGCAAAACATCACTTAGCTTTATCTTTGTCCACAAAAAGGTGCAACAACCATAAGAGCTGGGAAAAACTCAAATTAATCTGATGAGAGGAAACATATTAAGGCTCAGGCTCACAAGGCATTTTTAAATCTAGATTCAGTAGATATTAGTAATTCCTAAATGCTTATGTCAATAGGGGTCATGGTAATCTAAGAGGAAAGATCACATTTCTAATAATAGAGATTTTGACAATTGCTGTGGAACAAATTCTGGTCTCCCCAACGCTGGAAGAATCCAAAATGACCATCTTGAATTACCTACCTTGTTTTTTTTCCTTAAGGTGAGTAGGGATAGCTTCTCACGGCACTCTAGTAAGTGTTATTGCTTATTTTAATTACTCTTCAAAAAGAATGTAATGTTACAGAAAGTCATTCATTTATGCATGAATTTCTCATTCTCCACCAAATAATATGTAATATATTCTGATAGATTTTCCTCTGCGTTATGTATGTATAAATCTGGATTTGCTCTATTGAAATCAATGTCATATTTCACTTTATGTGTTTTAGTGGTATCTCTGATGGTAGAATGTGTCCTGAATGTTTTTAGATAAAAAATGTAAAAGGAGACTCTAGAAACAACGTATAGTATTTATACCCTCATAATCTCTCGTGATAAAATTAAGTATGAAAAACAGTGAAGGGTTTGTTTCCTTCAAGTATCTACTTTCATGGCTGTTAAGCTGATTCTGCAAGCATTGAGATCCAGTAAAAGTGCATGTTTACTTTCTCTATTGCATATAAATCTACAGAAGGTCTTTTCTTTTTTGTCCTGCAGAATGTTTCTCTCATTTGAAAGTTTATTTTTTATTTCACTTATAATTTTGTTTGCCTGTTTGTTGTTGAATTTGTTAAGGTTGGAAAAGGCTGAGTTCCACCGCTAACCTGGCATCACCATGTTCACCAGTAAATCGTGTCCTCAACTGGCACATCCACATTTTTTTGAACACTTCCAGGGATGGTGATTCCACCTGTTCCCTGAGCAGCCTGTTCCAATCCTTTCAGTAAAGAAACTTTTGCCTACTCTCCAGTCTAAACTTCCGCTGGCACATCTTAAGGCAATTTTGTCTCATCCTGTCACTTGTTATGTGGGAGAACAGATTGACCCTCACCTGGCTACAACCTCCTTTCATATAGTTGTAGAAAGCAATTCGCTTCCCCAGTGAGCCTCATTTTCACCAGGATGAATATCTCAGAGAAGCCTTCCAGATAATTTCTTGTGTGTTGCACATCTCCTAACTCCAAATCAAAGTAGCTCAAATAATTGCCATCACTTTGTTCCTTCTGTTATGAAACAACTAGAATCCTTGCTTATGGGAAAAGTCTGTATTAGGACAACAATAAATTTTATTTTATCTGATATCTGTTCTTGCCCATTCACTCTCATATGAATTGTAGTTTACTTTGGTCATATACTGTTGTTTGCATGTAGCTTTGGTCATAAGCAGTGTGTGAAGTGGGTGCATCTGTGTAAAAGTTCAATAAGGCATCCAGTGATTCCACCATCTCACCAAATGGGACATCAAGTTTTGTGCTAAGTCAGTCTGGCCAAATGTAAAACAGATCCATCCATGAAAGTTCAGGGGGAACTTTTGCTCCTTGTTTTCAACTTTAGTAGTAAACACAGATTTTTTTAAGATGTGTTCTGGGTTTTTATTGGGTATATTCTGTGTAAAATAAGCACACATACATTTATGCACATAGGTACATATGTATGGTTTTGTTTGGATTTTATTTGGGTTTTAGTTATTTTTTTGCTTTCAAATATGAGAATTACAGTCACAATTTCATTTAGCCTTCTCAGGCACCCATATGTAGCTTAAATATTGTGAGGTTCTAAGCTTGGTGATGTGAACACTGTGGCACCAAAAAATTCAGGTACTACAGCCATGTAGCACTAGTCTGCAGGAACTTCTTAGTATTGCTATAGTTATTACTTTATTTTCTCTCTCATTTAAGCATCTCCCTAATAATTATGTATAGTATTTTTTCTCACTTCAAGACCATTAAATCTGAAACAAATTTATTTTGCATTTTGTAATACACCATATTGTTTTATATTGAAGATACATTTGAAGAAAAGTATAGCAATAAAATTTATCCTTGAAATATTATTTAATCTTTTTGTATGGCTAAGCTGTAATGAATGACATTATTATTAAAGGTTAATTTTTGGAACAGGGGAAATTGGAAGAAAACAGTAAATACTGAAGTAAAATATATGTGTTTTTGGGTTTTTTTATAAATGGCTAGATGACTATGAATTTTAAAATTTTTTTCCTAACTTAGAAAAATCACAAGTTGAGAGGGTTTTAAAATCTTTTTTGAAAGATCATTTCTTGGTTAAACTGAGTCATAAGAGCTTATATTTAGCCTTTTTTTCTTTTTTTTTTTTTAAATCAGGGGCAAGTCAAGCACATTTAGATAAATGATGGAGAACCTGTCTGCTTATGACTGGTACTATTTTATATTAAAGAATAGCAACACAATTGTTATTCAAAATAAGACATGCTGTCTAGTGAGATAATGAGAATCAATTGAATCTATGTCAAACTTCATAATCTCAGATTTTTTTTTAAATAAATGATTTAAAAAAAAAGATGGGAGATTCAGATGTAAGGTAGTAGCTTTCAGCAAAAGCAATACAAGATATCAGCATTCTCTGTGTGCTGTGGAAGAGGCAAAGGGAAAAGTTCCTCCTTTGGAAAGATCCATATGAAATTCCTTTTGGTGATGGTTGGAGGAGGGGGAGGAGGAGTTAAAATTAACATAAAGAATAAAGTACAGTTGAGTTGGATCAGAAGGCTTGATACATCTGGGTGCACGAAAACGTAAATCACTGCAGGTATAATTATGAAGGTAATTGCACTGCTGGGTAAGTAGTACCAAAAAATGAATAAAAACATAAAATCACGAACAGCCAAAAGACAAAAAGTTTGTGATAAATGGTTCATTTAGACCTGCAGTGCTGTGTGGGCAGAAGTGGACTGCAATCATAGCCATTTCAAAAATGAAAACATAAGAGAAAAGGAAATTGGACAGAAATGGCATGGAAATTACAGCCTTTGATCCATTTTTGAAGAACCTTTTATGAGACATCATCGTGAGTGGGCAGCAAATTCTTTCCAATCTCCTCTTAAAGTACTTGTGAAAGCTTGGAGACCATGAGACTGAAATAAACGTTTTAGCATGGATTGTGGGAATGTATCCCTCTCTGTTGACCTTTTTTGCTTTTATAGGCAGAACAGAATTGCACTGAATGTGTAGTGTGATAATACAGAATATATAGTATAGGCAATTACATAGAACATCGTTTAGCACAGTGATATAGAAAGGAAAGTGTTTTCTGTAGTAGCACTAGGCTTTTATTAATTCCCTATAAAAGTGAGGAACTGTAAGTGGGGATAGACTACATGTTTTTAAAGATTTGTTAGGCAGAAGCACAGATGGGGTTTGGAGCTCTTGTAACTCTGAGGGATCAATTGATCTGGGATGAGTAAGTCCCTGTTTAAACTTGCCACAGGTTGTGTTGCTGGGGAAGGCTCTTTTTTTTTTTTTTTTTTTAATAACGCATCATTTTGAACCTTCTGAGTTATCCTGCTGTCTTGAGAGAATTACAGTGTCTCAATGTGAAAATTCAGTGTACATACAGAGAAAAGAGGTAAATTGTTAATGTGAATAATACACTGTAATTGCCATAGTCCAGCTCTGTATTAGCTAAAATTAGATTGATCTCTGAAACTATAAAACAAAGATGATCATACACTGCTTGAATCACTAACAAAATATCTGTAATGCTGTTGTAAAACATTAATGTTATGGATGCATTTGGCAGTGCTCCTTATTAAATACCAGTAATTAAAATCAAAATACATTGGGTTAGCTATCTCATTCTATAAAGCCTGAGTAATTAGCTTTCAGGTAATTGGTCAGATTAGTAACTGTACATAAAATGATTATTGTTGATGAGAAGAAATATGTTACTTCATGATTTGAAGGATCATGAATGCTGACACATAAAAGAATAAGTACACTATTTTACATTTCAGTAAACAACAGCTGGATTCTTCCAAGAGTGCTGCTTAAATCAGATTCAAGCTGCCTGAAGCAAAATCCCTATTTATTTTCTTATTTTATTTGACTTGACTGGGTTCTGTTTTTGTTAACATTTTCTATGTGAACTTTTGAATTAGAAACCCTTTTTATTCAGCAGAATAAGTCAAGTTGGTTTTGAATTTGTGAAATTTAGGATCTCTTTTAATTTTTTTAAAATTTTGTATATCATTATTAAGGTGGAAAATACTCTCCATTATATCCAGATAAAGATTATAGGGAACAGTAACAAAATTAATAAAAATGTTTTCTCCTTCATAGCCTATTTGATTTTCTATTTCAGATTATTTGATTATTAAATGGGAGGTGGAGACAGAGCTGCATTTTGCTGCTGTCATCATTATTAATCATTTATATAGTTGATGTGTAGCTGTTCTTCACGTCTTAGGCAAATAAAAAATGTCATACATGCCCTGCAGTGTTTGCAATCTAAAATTAGACAAAAGAGGTAACAGATGATAGCAGTTAGCTCTTGGAGTGGGAGTTTCAGAAGAATATGTTATTGTTTACCTGCCGTCCTTTTACCACTTTCTGTTTGAAATGCTTCCTCTCAGCAGACTGCAGATGTGTCCCATCATCCAGACCATTAATTGAGGTATTGAACAGGACCAGACCCAGTCTTGATCCCTGGGGCAGAACCACGAGTTAGCAGACTGTGTACTACTGGTCACTGCCTTCTATGCCTGGCTCTTTGGGCAGTCTTCACTGCCTGCTTGTCTAACTGATCCTTCATTGTCTTCTCTGTGAGAATTTTACAGGAGACAATTTTAAAAACCTTATTGAAGTCAAAGTTGGCAATAGCCACTGCTGTCCTCTCATTTACAACACCAGGCATTTCATCATAGAAGGTTGGTTGAGCAAGATTTCCTAATGCAGCCTGCTCCCAGTTACCTTCTTGTCCTTTATGTGTCTGATAATCATTTCCAGGATTATGTGCTCCATCGCCTTTGCAGGCACAGAGGTGTAGTCTTGTAGTTCCTTGGGTCCTCCTTCCTGCCATTGTTACAGTTTGAAGTGATATTTCCTTTCCCCCAGTCGTTGTATGCTTCTCCCAGTTGCCATAGTGCTTTAAGGTTATCAAGAGTAGCTTAGGGATGGCAGCAGGCAGCTCTCTCAGCATTTGTGGATGTGTACCATCAGGGACAACAGTATTTCCTGGCTTGATCATCTGCCACCAAGAGTGCATTTTCTTGTCCCAGATTTTCCCACTGGTGTCAAGGGCCTGGAATTGCTGAAGACCAGTCTTTCTAGTAGAGGGCCAGGTGAAGACAGTATCAAGTACCTCAGCCTTTACTATGCCCTGTGTCACTAGGTCCCTTGGCACACTTAGCAGTTGGCTCGCATTTTCCCTTAGGCTTCCTTTTGTCACTTGCATACTTAGGGAAGTTGCTCTTGTTGTTCTTTGCCAGGTTCAGTTCCAGGTAGGCTTTCACTTTCCTAACTGCATCTCTGCACGTTCAGCCAGTATCTCTGTATTTCTCCCATGTCTCCTCTCTTTGTTTTTGACCTCTGCATGCTTCATTTTTGTGGTTGAGTTTTGCTGGAAGCTCTTTTTTCATCTGTGCATGCCTCCTGGCATTTTTTTCTGGCTTCCTGCTCACATGGGATGGAGCAGCTGTAGCTCCTGCAGAGCACAGTCCCAGCTCACACAGGCTCTCCTCAGATGACAGATGCTCCAGTCCTTTTATAATCTTTGTGTCTGTTCTCTGGGAACATTGCAGTATGTCCATGTCTCTCCTGAACTGGGAAGCACAGAACTGGGAAGCACAGAACTGGACACAGTACTCCAGATAAGGTCTCACCAGTGACTTTTTTTTTCAGGTGGTCATAAGGTGTTTAAGTAATGGATGTAGTAAGGAGATTGTGATTAACCTGTGACTGATAACAGTAAGAGAAGTAAATTTTGTAAGAAAGAAAGGAGAATGAAAAAAATCAGTCTGAAGAGTCAACAGAGGAGAGTCAGTGGGGTAGAAAGCACGACTAATTGGAAGCAGCAAAATAGAGCAGAAGGATGAGATACATATATTGGGAAGGTGAGTAGGAGGGTGAGGATAAGAGGAAGTAGCTAAAGCTTGATAAAAAGCTAACTGGAGGCAATAGAAATCTTTTATGTTTATTTCAGCAAATTCTTGTTAGGGAACAGGTTGTAGAAGAAGCAGGTTGTTAAAAATAAGATACACCCTGTCTAGACTTCAGATTTCCTAAAGTTCAGTTCTAACAAGTGGCTCTGTGACTTTGAACTTGATTTCTTGGATTGGGGCTGATGACTACTTTGGTGCCTCAGTGGGATGTGCTTGGAAGAGTGACTGAGTCAAATGATCGCTGTTTCAGAAAGACATTCTAATTTGCAAGGGTGGTTCTTTTACTGGAATAATCCTCTACCTGGTTGTGGCTGAAGTATATTACACAAATGCTCCAAAGAATGAGAATATTATTATGTCTCTTCAGAACATAGAAGAGCTCTACAAAATTAATACAGGGCCAAATGGATATTTTAAATTTCCATGTTCTCATAGGAAAAATGAAAGCCTAACTTTGATTAACTGCTTAAATTCTACACAGTTTTATCCTAAGCCAGTGAACTATTTAGAAACTTAAACTGTTCTAATAAGGGTAGCATGAGGTCTGAGCAGATTTATTTTATGAGAAAAGTATCATATATTTTGTGAGCTCTAAGTTGTGGTCAGCCCACCTTTTGTCCTTACTTTCTGGGGAATTATTTGTTTGTTGTTATTTTTCAAGCTTTTCCTTACATCTTTTGTGTTGCTTTTTATAACTAATGTGAGATTCAGTACTAATGTGTAAAACACATGCTAGTGATTTAGCTGCTGCTGTAAGCTTCTTCAACCCTAAGTCTCCAAAATGTGTTTAGATTCCCTATTGAAAGCTCCTTTTTAAGAAGTATCACTGCTATGGCTATCTCCAGGTAGCAAATTAATAACTTAAACAAAAATACAGCATGTCTGTGTTTGGTCTTTTTAGAAATGTTGTGATAAATACCTTTTTTTTTTTTTTTTTTAATTCACCAACCTCTGCATAATATTTGGTTTCCAAATTGGAAAAGCATAATCAGTATATTAAAAAAAAAAAGAAAGAAATATTTCCAAAATTCGTAGTTTTGAAATGCCACATGCTCTAGTATACTTAGGAGTTTTTGGAATGTGTCTGAACAACTGGCACGTAAGGTCCTTTGTAAACTAGAGAGAGGATAAGGGTGAATCCCATAGGCTAGGAAAAAGTAAAATGCTTGGCAATATTCCCTTGGCTTCCTTCCCTTCAAATCAGGACTGTTGTTATACTATTTCTACTGAAACATAATTGCAATCCTGTAAGTACAGATATCCGCAGTATCTCCAATGTAAAAGACTTTCTTTCAGAACAGAACTATATTAGCTGTAATAGGTATTAACATAACTATCTTATGATAGCAAGTAATAGGTAAGCAGAAGAGGATTCACAGATGACAGATTGATAACTAAGGCAATAGTGTTCAACCAAGGATTTCAAATACTTCCATAGGATTATGTGGCAATAGGGAATGAGGTAGATTTCTTGGCCATTTCTGGTATCTGGGGCTATATGGAAGCATTACAGCTCTTGAATACAAAGTAGGGAATTGCTTTAGTGGTAGCCAAAACCACATTGTATGTTATTTGTTTTATTTTGAGGAGGTGATGGGATACTGGGGTCAAATAATTCTTTCCCATTCTTACTAGAGTATTGTTTTATGTTAAAGGTTCTTATCTTCTTTTCAAACTTCAAGAAGAAAACATGAAAAATAGCGCTTTTTTTGCCATTCTGTGGTATTTGTAAGGATAATGAAGGAATAGCTCATAAAAAGATATTTCTCAAGTTTTAACATACTGACTTTTTCATTACTGTAGCAGGTGGTCATTTTCATATAAATGAAACTGGTAAATAGCAACCCAGTTTTTCATATGGATTCAATTACAGTGAATGCTTCCAAACACCAAATGCATGGAAAAAACCCTTCCTTTTCATTCTCTTTCTAAACAAATAAAATGAATCTTTAAAACTTCAATGTTTATATATATATATATATATGTATATACACATGCACATATATAGGTATGCTATGGTCTAAATGCAACAGTATATAAAATAAAAAACACTAAACTTTATATTTTTCCCTTTTTCTCCCTTGAGGTTGATACTAAAGCTATACACAAAATAATTTAAGTCAAAAGAAATTTACCTTTTATGTTTATATGCTCTAAGCTTCTTAGAAAAGTTTCTTCCCCACTTAGTATTCTCATAAAACTCACTCACCATCTTTTTGGTCAATCATTACTTCAGCGCATGGCATCTCATGAACTTGCCATAGTTAAATTCATCTTACCTAATTTTAGATCTATAGAAGTCAGACATCATATAAATGCATTTTAAAAAAGATAAAAAATTGTAAAATTTCCTCTGTACTTGTCTTTTTTCAATATGTTTTTCTTCCTTTCTGCTGTTAGATCAGGCTTAGTATCTAAAATCAGGTGCGATAAATGCCAGTCTTTAAGTCCTCAGTGCTCTAAGAGATCTGGTTAAAATATTAATCAATCTAAGAACTATTGAAACTACATGAAAAAAAAGCAGCACACAGTAATAATTACTAATGATGTCACTATCATGTGTATGAAATGTATTGCAGAAGTTCATAGTATTTTATGGGGTCCATAAAAGTTTAAATGAAATATTTCCAAGTAAAATGAAATTAATTTTGGAATAGTTTTGTAAAGTGCTTGAGCAACATTTTAAATAATAATTCTTGAGCACAGCTTATGGGACAAGGAAGTACATCTTATCTAAGAAGTACAGCTTTTAACCTGCATGCCACTAAGACCAAAGATGAAAATAAATACTGCTTGTGGTGGGATTCCATAACTAATGGCATTCAAAGAAATTATTCTTCCCTGATTAACTTTGAAATACTTTATTAGTACAGGCAAGTGGGAGCTGTGCCCTGGCTCAGTGCTGTAGCTGCTATCTGCAACTCATTAGGTTCTGCTGCAGAGAAACAGATAAAATAACATAAAAAGTTTGCACAAAATTGGTCCATTTAACTGAGGGTCCTTACAACTCTTGACATCTGTCTTTGTGTTGAGCAGCCTGCTGACAGACAAAAGGAGTAATTTAAATTCTTGGCATTACAGATCCTGTTAATCACAGCTGATGCAGACTTCCTCTGTAAATCTGTTCTGTTTATTGTGGCAAAAGAATCTGTATAAGTATGTATCTGTTTTGCTTTGGCAAAGGTGATTCCAGAAATGACCAAGATATGTAGTAATTAGATTTCCGTTTCCCTCTCAAAAGCCTTATGGTTTAAATTACTGTGGTAGAAACTACTGAATTCTATCCTAAGCACCCTTGCAAGGATACAAATGTTGGCATGAATTGAAAAAGAGTTCATGATGACTTAGTGATTACTTAGAAATACAATTTGTATTTTTTTAATAACTGTTACTAAGCTCAACTGTTGATGGAAAATATGTGTGCATTAATTGGTACAAGAACTGATAAGCATATTAAATCAGGCACATTATTTTTGTATATAAATTATATTTCAGAAGAAAGGTTGTTGAGCTGGACATAAAAGTGCTAATGATGATTTGTGAAACATTTTTTTGAATGAAAAGATACGGAAGTTTATGATAAAAGGCAGCCTCTGAAGAAGGCATTTATCTTTAAAGAACTGAAAAACTTTGCTCTTTCCTTGCTCTTTACCATCCTCATCCTATAGATCCCTTTTTTTGCAGATGTTCTATTTGTACTGTTACAAACACACGAGATTGCATCTGAGTCCTTCACAGTGGCTCCAAATAAAGATTTTGCAGTTCCATGCCAGTTGTCTGTGGGGTACAGATTTCCTCTCTTCAGAGGCATGGATGAGCTTGTTTCAGTGTCTGTGATAGAGAGGGCCAATAATACTCTATTTTGCCATTTGTCATTAAAAACAGAACATGAATATCTGTCGTGCTTTCCATTTAAATAACCCATAGACTGATCTATAGAGATAACTGCAACTTTCTTCTACTCCCATAAAGACTTACTAAAAACAAAGCCATGGGCATTTTTTAATAGGATATTAACACCCTTTCAGATAATTCTTAATTAACATCTTTCAAAGCTTCCTACAGAAGTATAAAACAGCGTTGATTGTCACTAAAGTATCAGTGATTTATATAAACTGTTTATTAGTGGATGTGTCTATATTAAAACTGATTGGAAAAGTGTCTATTTGTATTATTTATATGTATATACAATTTTCACTTCAAACCACATCTGGACCATTTTACAAATAGCATGTTGCTGTTTACTTTGTGGAAATTATGTCTGTGTTAAGAACTGCTTATTCGTACTCTCTATGCTTATCACTTGCTACTTAAAGATACCTGAGATAAAGATTTCCTGAGTTATTAAAGCTGAAGACACAGAAGCTACTAACCAAGTGGGAGCCCTTCATTGAAATAATGGTGAGAACCCAAAGCCTCTCTTCATCTCAGAGAGAGCCCTGTGCGTGCAGCAACTCTGAATATTACATTGTTCACTTAGGTGCTTGTTCTTTGGAAGTCAGTTTGAAAATCAAATTATTTTTAAGATACCAGTTAACCAGTTTTAAGGTACTAGTTTAAGGTATCAGTCTACCACATTACCAGTTTAATATACTAGTTATCCTTGTGTTTCATAACGAGGTCAACTCTGTGAACACCATGAAATGACAAACTGATGCCTAAGTTCAGCTGAGATGCGAAACACTGTAGTCCACAAATTCCATATCAGAGAATCATCACTATATTTTGCTTAAGGCAGGGCTTATAGTAAAAGAAGTATTAATTTACCAGAAAAGCAAGATCAAAGTTAGGCTATTTTGTATTTCCTATTTGCTTGTTATTTTAAAAACCATTTTAATAAGCAAAATAAATTAATTAAAATACATATTTTTGTAATATTATCTCAATAATCAGCATTGATAATTGCCATAAGTTTTAAGAAATTGTACCATACTTGTTTACTTTTTGTTTTCTTTTTGATTTATCATGCCTATTTTCATTTCCTATGGCATGTTTTTTTTTAAAAACTGTAAATAATTTAGAGATGTCCTAGATTTAGAAAATTATGTTTTAAAAATCTATTACATAAAGTATGCCTAGAAAAGGCACTTCATTGTGCACAAGATTTTTCTTGTTTTTATGTTAAAATATGATTCAGACAATGGTAGATCATTGACCTTAGTAAAATAACAGCGATTTAAAAGATATTTTAACAAAACAGTAACTAGGGGCATGTAAGTTACTGAAACCCACATGGAACTGCCCGATATTGAGCATGCCAGACTAAATTTCCCATGTTTTTTGATAAGAAAGGAACCTCAGTAATTTTTTTCTATATGGACTTCCTAGGATTTGTTGTGGAAGCATATTTAAAAATAGATCTTAATTTTGTTGCAAATGTGTAAAAAACTGTTTTTAACTATCAGAAGTAACAAACATGATCTGTATTTAAAGTTACTGGGTAGGAAGGAGGTTATTGGTGAGATTGTTAAAGGAACTCTGGTCTCGAATCAATATTACTCATTTAACAACTGCTCCCAAAAGTCAGAAAACTTTAAAGATTTGTTTCTGATAAATACTGGGGGGGGGGTTTGGCAGCTTGTAGAAGGAATGATATATCTAGAGACTGAGGAGAGGGTCATTAGAAATAGATCAAGTGTATAAGTACAAAATGAAAGGTAACCAGTCATAAAACATTTCTACCCCATCTGGCTTCTCATCCCTTGAAAACAACTAAGAAGGAAAAATCAGCTTGTGGGTGAGTAGAGAGAACATCATGGAAAACTGAAAGATGAGTTACTGGACAAGAAATTCAAGAAATGTGGAGATGTATTAATTTAGAAAGACAAAGGTGAACCTAAAGTTGGAATGCTATATAAAGTTCTTGCCATCATTTTTTTCATGGAGATAGTTCCATATTAAAGCAGACAAAGAGAAGGGTTATTAAAAGGACCAAGGAAGAGTCACAGTTGTCCCGATAGCCAGGAGTCAATACAGGCTGGAAAATTAATTCCAGTAATTCTCAAATGGAAAACATAAACTTTCAAGTAGTGTTTGAATCCTTGTGCTATGTTTTCTATTTTCCTTAGAATTCCATATAAGAAATTATATGTTTCCAGCTTTGGCAATTTTTTAATCTTAGTTTTGTACCAAATTACATAAACCCTACATTAAACTTTGTTCAATTGTCTACCATTAAGCATTATATTCATGGCATTTTAGCAGCTCGCAGCAAAGAACAGGTGTGTTCACACTGGGATGCACCAAGATATACAGCATCTGCTAAAACAGGTTTAGGAAGTACTGACCCATCGAGCTCATATGAGTTCTGTGTAACAGCATTGAATCAGAAATGTGAGACCGGCATTCTCACTGTTGGTAATATGTTTCCTCCTTGCACTTGTGCAACTTCATTAGTAAAAGACAGCAGTAGAAAATCCCTGTGAGTTCAGTTATATCTTTCCTAGGTGCTGTTTTGCTTAACAGTATTTCAGTATTTTTGTAAGGAACTGGTCAATACAGAACTCAGCTAAGTGATAAAAGGAAAAAACTGAATTACAACTTGTTGGAAAAATACCCTCTATACTAAATAATTATATTTCAAAATAATATTTAGCAACTCTTACGTTTGGGGCCATAGTTTGAAGAGGTTGTTAAGTTATTTATTTATTTCGATATTTACATTTAACTGAGCCTCCTACATGTTATTTGTTGTTCAAAATTGCTCCAGGACTACAAACTCTGTGTGAATCACATTATGAAGCTCTGGAAATGCCAGATATGAGTCAATATTTGTGGTGTTTATCTGTAAAACTCAAACCAAGTCTTCCAGAATGGCAAATACTTCTGAAAAAAGATTGAAATTCAGCTGGTATAAAAGGGTTCTATCAGTCTGAATCACTTAGGCCTAACTTTGCTGGGAAGATGCAGCTGGATGGGTGAAATGGAAATCTAGAAAAATGAATAATTTCACACTGATAATTTGCCTTATTGCCCTCCTTCTCTATAGGAAAGGGACTGGACTTTATGAAATGCTTAACTGTGTTAAAATAGGTCTGCAAATTCATATGTAATAGCCTAGTAATGTTAACATGCACTTTGTGTGAAGTAGGCTGTTCAGATATGGCTCTAAATTTTCAGGAGATGTTTAAGTCATTATAAATTGCAAATTTGGAAATGACTGCCAATTAAAAAAATAAATTAATCTTTTATATGGACTGTCATTTCATGTCTGAAGACTTGCTGAAGGGCTTTTTTCTGTTTTGAGAAAGCTCAGCATACTTGTTTTATCTAATGATTCTTGTTCTTATGTGTGCAGAGGTGTTATTGTCATTGCATTGTTCAGGGAATTAAGTATATATGGATGACTATCTGCCTTCATCTAGACATGCATTCATATCTAATGTTTTCTTGCTTGCCTGGAAATTTTATTTCTTCCAATTTTCTACCTAAAACAGCAAATACCAGTTTCAATCCTGAAAAATATTTTTAGATCACTGTTGTGAATCTGTAATTTTTTCTTTTCCCTTAGAACTGGGTCTTTTTGTTTGTTCTCTCTGTCTTGTGAGTTCCAAGGCAAAGTTACTTTATTGAGCTTTCAATGTCATTGAATTTGCAATTCAGGTCTTCTGCCAAGTCAGTGTTTTGGGACTGAAATTGTCATTGTTTTTCTTTGTTGTTGAAAAAAAATGTTATGTTCAAAATTTGAAGCCAAAGTCTTTTTTTTTGGTAGAATAAATAATTATCCTGACATAGTTGACTGTTTTCACATGTGTCATAAATTTTGTGAGAACAGAGAAAGATAGGTCACAGTCCTAAACAATCCTGATTCTATTTTCTTGGTTTATTTCAGCAGTAATTTTTCCTAGTCTTTAACTGAGAATTCCTTGTGGGAAGCTTTGTGTGTTATGAGCTCTCTAGTCTGATGCCATATTTAGACTGGCAAAAGGGTTCATTCCTCCGGTGTTGGCTCTTTTAATGGCAGGAAGCAAAATCTTTTATCCTTGATGAAATGGTGTCCTGCATTTCTGTATATATAAGAAATTCTTATACTCATTTTCCTCCATTTCACATTACTGTCTGGAGCACTGACTATGGAAAAAAGCAGCATCACAGCCTTGAGTTCTAGCTAGCTGACTGTATATTAATGTCTAATTTAAACATTGAACCCATGTTTACCTCCAGGTTAGGAAGAGGCTGTGCTGTGCTGCTGGGCATTATAGAAAACTGAACTATCAGAGATGCTGAAATGTGAGGGAGAGGAAATGTGCTTGTGAGGAAAATGCATCAGGCAGCATTTTAAGATTTGTCTGTTTGACAGTGCTGCTGATTTTGCTTACTTGTTTTTATCTTCTGACTTTATTATCAGTATAACGATTTTGTTTTATACTGGCATTTAGAGAGCTACAGATGGCAGCATATTTACTTTTTTTTTCCAGAGGTACTGGAATGGGAAATTTGGGAATAAGCTTTTCCATAATACTGTGTACAAGCCTGAAGAAGTCCTTTAATTTTTATGTCTTTCAGTTTCCCACATACAAACCTGAGTTAGTATTTCCCTGCTGCCATTTTCATGCTATTCTTCCACTCCCCCTACAGCAAGAGAATACTTTGAATAGTAAAGGAACTCCAAACATTCATATTTAGAGGGTTGGAATAGGATAATCCTGCTAATATAGAATTTTAAGAAAAGGGAACATTTGATATTTGTTTATAACTTATTCATTGCACTTTGATGAAATGGCAATTTGAGAAGTCTGGCTTGCTTTGGCTCGGCATTTGGGTCAATATATCAGAATGTGGAGTAACGAGGCCAAATTTAGCTGAGCCTCTGACTGAGTGTAGTTGGACTACAGCTACCAGTGCAGTCAGTTCTTGATTTGCTGGAGCATATAAACATTTGACTATATGAGTTCACATGCCATAAACATCAATAATCGGAGTTGGCAAGTAAGATAAAGGAATAGAGCTGTTCTTCTGAGATAAAACTATTCTTGCCATAAAATGCAAAACATAATATGCAAATTCATTGTGAATTAAAAATATTTATTCCTCAGAAAAATCCTTGTATTTGTTGTTGAAAGTGCCTTAGTTTTGGTACACAACCAAAATAAACACCTGAAATTTCAAGAGGAATCACTAACTGCAAATGAGAAATTATGTAAGTTGTTGCTGTTAAAATAAAAGTGTGAAACTCCATTAAATCCATGTAAGAAAATTAAATATTAGAAAAAAAAAAGACAATGAAAACTTTGAAAATACTAAATATTTTCTGACTGTCTTACAACACAGTGAAAGCCAGTTATGTCGATTACCCTTTCGTCCTTCCTCATGCCCTCTGAAAACCCAACCCCTCTCACCAAATGCACATTTTTTCAGTTCTGCAGCTAGTATCTGCCAATTGAAAACAGTCAGTGGGAATGTATGCCCTGGTTTGCAAGGGCTGAGGAAGCAGGAAAGGATTTCCAGACTGCAAATTGGCCCCAGCCGCAGCAGAGTGGCCAGGGCATTTTACAGGACTGTGGCAACTGCGCTGACATGTCTTTCAGATTCTTGCACATTCCCCGTGCATACTCTAATCAATGGCTGTGGAAGCAGGAAGTGGAAATATTTCAAATTTTGCAAAAAAGGACTTTGAAGTTTGTCAAATTCATCCTGTTATAGAAGGGGAAAAAATGATATTGAATTATTTTTACATAAGAGGAGAATTGCTTCCTGCTCAGCACTAAGCACTTTCAGATTGTCGTCTCAAACACGTACAAACACACTTTCATGGTGTTTAACTGCAGGGTTTGGGTTGGAATCACTTCAGAGGAATATTTGAACATTCCCATTGGATATTTGAATAATATAGGATTAGGATTTTGTCTATAGTGTATATACATTTGTGTATTTTTACAGCCTCAGTTTTATCATAAGAATTACTGAAAGACATCCTTTTAAAGAACTGCTAGATGTAAAAATATCTGCAAAATATAAATCATACTGATGAATTTATATGACACGTAACATGTTCCTCTCTTCATTAGTAGAAGGAGCTGGGAGGAGTCTATTAGAGCAGAGGGGTTGAAAGAGCATTAGAGCTGTGTCAGCTGTCTTTACCCTCATGGCTTTGAACAGTTTTCTGTCCTCAGAGCCAACTCCCTGTAATCCTGAGCAATACCTACAGCAGAAGGATTTGCTGTCTGAACAGAAATGCCTGTGCTATCCTACCTATTTCGTGCACTGTTGTCTGAAAATGTGTACCTGCTGTTGAATCTGCTCCTTATTGTCTAATTATATTGTCCAATAAAACAACTAAAATATGGCAAGAGTAATTAACAAAAGAAAACACTTTTTTAAATTTTTTTTTCCCCACAGCCTACTGGGAACATACACAGAGCCACAGGCTGTAGCTGACCCACTTCTTGATAAATCGCAGCATAACCAACACTGAGGCAGCTAATGCCATCTACTGACTAAAATAATGCAATCACTGAGATAGTCAGCCTCAAAAGGAGCTTGCAAAGCTGGTAGCATTAAAAATGCTCAGAACGTTATGTACACCTCTTTGATTTAATATAAGCTTGAGAAGTTAAACCAGGTTCTTCAGAAATCAGAATTCATTTGTCTTAAGTTTGTTCTGTAACAAGAAAGCTAAAATATTCTGACGTTAGGAAAGCCTTTCAATAACCTGATTTTCAAAATTTCTGAGTACCTTCCCTTCCATTGTCTTCAGAGAGGTTTCTCAGAATCTCTGGAAATCCATGGTGATGCTGGTTTGCTAAAGATACTTTATATGCTGAATGTCTTCTGAAATAGTAAAAGAATTGCCCTTTCTCATCCCAATTCATTGTAGCAGTGACTTATACTCAAGTGAGCAATAAAGCTGATTGTTTTCATCTCAGAGGTGAGACTCAGCTTTTTTTATTTTTGTTCTCAATATGAAGACATGATCAGTGTTAGGTATGTTGCTGCTTTATGATACCTGCAAATAACCACTTAACTTAAAATATCTTTTCCTGTGCTTATATTAACAAATACATTGCCTCAATGCAATATGCAGAGAAATTTGCATTTGGAGTAAGTGCCACATTTCCTGCTAAACATTATTCACTGAGCAAATTGGATTACATATAAAACATCAGCATTCTCCAGGTTAATAACAGAGAACATTCCTTCTAATAATGAATAGCCAATCTGCACACTAACGCAAATCAGTGTGTTTCAGTATGTTCTTAAGTGGGGTGGGGGTGTCACTTTTACTGGTGTTGCTTCTGTGTGTGCTGAAATATTATCATTTCTGAGGCAAATCCTACTGATTGTGTGGAACTTGCTAGCTTCATAAAAAGAGATGGTGCCTTTCACCCAAAAAATCGTGACTGGACTAAAGCACTGAATCACTATTTACTGTGCTTATTCTCTGTCCTTTTTTGGTACATCAAATATCCAAAGTTCACCTCTGGAATAGCAACAGCTTTGCTGCAAATCTTTACTTTTCATCATATTCCAAAATGGAACTGCATTCTTTTTTCATAGCATCTAAACCACTGCTTCACTCAGCAGCTTTAAAACAGAAGCAGGTTAAAATTTTAAGGAACTTGCCACAGTTATCCACTTTCATCACCTTTTTGAATGAAAAGGACCTTTAGTCATTTTAAGGAAACAAGGAAATGAAATACTGTGAAGGAGATGTCATAATGTAGTAGGATATGGACTATTACATGGAATCAAATATTTATAGTTGATGTTGTTCAGGTCATCTTCTACAGCATCTTTAATTAAAATAATAAGTTCAAAAATAGAATCCATTCACAAGTTCCACTTTTACATAATTTTACCTTTCCGGGCAAGATTAATTTTCATTCCACTATATGAAATCTGCATGACATACTACCAAGTAGTCTTCATTCCTGACTTGAAGTAGCATTTCCCAGACCACCTGCTACATCAGACCAGAATAATTCTTAGTTTGACCAAAGTCCCTCCATGGTCTAATTACTTACTCTGTTAAATTTATTCTAATATCTG
Source organism: Sterrhoptilus dennistouni (assembly GCA_013397095.1). Taxonomy (NCBI): domain Eukaryota; kingdom Metazoa; phylum Chordata; class Aves; order Passeriformes; family Zosteropidae; genus Sterrhoptilus; species Sterrhoptilus dennistouni. Next base: position 3,144,253 of record VWZU01008857.1, on the reverse strand, counting down.
TCATAAAAAATCTAGGTATGAAGTCCTTATAAAATATTTAACATTTTAGAAGATGTCTTCCAATACTTCTGTGTGGGGGCTTTTCCCTTAAGTCAGTTATATAGTAGATATTGAAAGATTCATACAATCTCCTTACAATTCTCAATTTGACTACAGAATTTTTTTTGTCTGGTTTGTTTCTATTGCACAGTCACTATATATTAGAGCACGTCCAAGAAACATGTAAATTTTTTTTAAAAGATTTTTTACTCATTGTTAAGATTTTTTTTGTCCCTTGAGATCTCTTAAAATTTAAATTACATATTCTGGACAGTATACCTCAGCATAATCATGTTGATTAGTAGAATAATAGGAAATGTAAAACTTTTTTCATAGCTTTCAGTCAGCTTTGTTTTGTTTTGTTTTCAAAATGTGTGGATTGTACTGCTTCAGAGGTGTTTACAAAATTGCAACTCTATCTTGTGTTAGATTTCCCTTTCTAGGAGCAGTCACACTCTTTTGCTGATCTTGGATTAAGATCTCCAATGCCTGTGAATAAGTAACAATAAATATGGTTTGCATGAGGCTGGCTCCAATTACAATGGGATTGCAATTTGTCAAGAATATACTAGTTAACTGAGAAATACATTTCTTCTATATAATTATTAAATTATTTAAATGCTTATGTAATTTATTATTATGTGATATTTAGGGAAGTTTCAAAATTCTGTATTTGTAGTCTTTAGGATGAGATTTCTTGTTGTAAGTTACGTTCCATGGACTCACAGAAAATTTCTGTACATTTTACTGTTAATTTCCTCCCTTTTATATTTAGACCTTTTCTTTTCAAGATTGAGAATGCATTTGTTTCAAGGTTTGACAAAGAAACATATCTCTTTGCATATATAAATCATAATTTTATATATTTTTACCAAGATACTGTATTGAAGTTTTCCTAAGCAAAAGCATTTTCAGGTACAAACATAAAATATTATTATTCTTCTTTTGGGAAGGTAAAGTGTTGTCTAATTTTTTCTATGGTTAGCATGAAGTTTTGACTTTTTGGCACAGGTGAGATTTTTTCCACATTAGTTTATTTTAAAACAACAGAAAAGTTTTATTTGGGTAGAGTTTTATTTGTTGAACTGGTTATATTGTTGTTTTCTTTGTTTTGGAAAATAATTTGGATTCCCTTATCAAATTATTGTTATTCAGAACATTATCTGGTCCTCTCAGAGGACGTATAGGAGAAAATCCAGAAGGTCATTGCAGCATTGCATGTGGTAGACAGCTTGCTGTTGTTTGCCGTATGTAGGAATTTCCAGACAGCTCCATTACAAACTGTGCAGAAGCATGGGTGCTTAATTTGCTGTTATAAACTGGGACACTGGTTTCAGAAAAAATTGCTTAACATTGCGTGATAATGACAAACTGTGAAGGATGAATGAAGATTATGTAAAGAGAATTCATAAAGAAGTTGTATTTATAAATACAACATGAAAGCCCATTTAAAATTGCCTCATAAAATTTGATGGCTTTAAATGAACCTTTGTGCCAAACAAGCCAATCTTCTTGGTTTCTAGAGGCATGGATTAGAGCAGGATTACTTAGTGGCTAGGAGGCACAGACCAGAAGTAAGTCACCAGAGATCACACCAGCTAATGGGCAGAATCCAGCAAAGAATTCCCCAGTCACTGTCACAGAGCAAAAGCCTTGAATGGGGATGGGAAAGTTACCCATCCTTCAGAGCTGTCCTGCTTGCTCTGCTTCTCCTGCTTGCAAGATGGTGCCTGGGTGGTGCTTTCTGCCAAAAAGTAAAAATAATTATTTCTCTTTCTCCTATGTAATATTTAAATATGTAAGCCAGCATATTCAATAACACTGTGCAATAGTGTGTGAAGCAGAGCGACGCAGAGTCCCCAGGCAGCTGGAAAGGAGAGGCCACCTTATTGAAAAAAACAGTTAAAAAATCTTTTTAAGCAGTTAGCCCATTAGCAGCCACATAGTTTTAAATCATACCAAACCAACCACCACACATAAGATGTGAGCATGTGATGATTACATAATTTGGTTTTCTACCCTTAATTTAGCTGAGTCACTTTCCCATAGTCTTTTTCTCCTTAGCTGAAATAACCGGCCTGAGAACATGATTTTACAAGGCCTTCCTTTTGTAAAGTTTTACCTATATGAAACACAATAGGAGGGAGCAAAACAAGACGTCACATTGGTTAAACTGATCTGTTGAATGTGATTCTAAACATGGTGATTAAAATACCTAGACCACATGAAAGAACCTCAGCATTGTGAATTTTTTATTTATTCATTCCTTGTAATTTTTACTTTATTTCTTGTGACTTTTCATAGGACTTGTGACTCACACTTTTGTTGCATTTTCCCATCTTCCATATTTTAACTTTTCTCTTAGAATGTTCTCTCACTTTGTTCTCCTTTTGCTTTCCTGTTCTCCTGAATTGCACTCAACAGTCGCACCTCTCTGTCTGTCACCTTCTTCCATGACTGTTTTACTATCTCTAGCACTTTTTAACTTTATCTTATGGTTTTATCCCTTGATATTTACCCCTTTCAGGATTTCCTTCTCTTTCCCACCACAGGCAGTTCTTGATGAGTGTTTTCCCTGCAGATTCATCTCCTCTCCATCATCAGTAGTACGGAATTCCCTCTGCAGTAGGAGAAAGTGGGCAGATGCTAGTTCTGTCCTGAGATTGCATCACCTGTAAAGAGAAGAAGGAACCCTGCATCTGAAATCAGCCCAGACTTTTTATCTAAAAATGTTGTACATTTGCTCATTCATAAGACGTTGCCCATCTGACACAGACTGAGTTTTTTAAACATGGAAATAGTGAAGTGAACTTGCAGAACTCTATGGATCAGCCATTCTCCAGAATAGCAGTTTTCAGAAACTTTGTTCTTTCCTCTGTGCTTGTTTCTCAGTGTAATTTGGATAGCATGTTTAAGGTTATCCGCACATTCCAATAAGATGTTATGTTTCAGAAAATGAGCACTTCACTTCACTTTTAGACTATACCTGTGACAGTCTCCAGTCTGTGACATCCGTGCATGACCCTATTTTTTATGCCATTGTCACTAGGCTGCCCATAATTGATATACTTGAAGACTCCCCGTATGTAAAAGACTAAAATGCTGCATCACAATTTGCTACTATGTTTTCCCTTCCATTTACATTTCTTAAAATGCCTTGGAATTTTGTCACAGTGCCTTCATACATATGCATGACATGCCTCTGCAAAAGACAGAACTCCTTATTTTTAGAACTTATGAAAAATGCATCCAAACTTCAAAGATGAATTAGAAATCAAGATTTCTGATAAGATATTTTTGGAATCAAATCATATGAGGCTTCTAGAATGTACACAATAAAAACGTTACTATTAATGTGTCTTTAGAGAGAGAAACTATTTTGCATAAATCCTGAGAAATCTTCTTAATGTTTGGGAGATGGGAAATAAAAAACATAAGCTGAACTGGCAATTTTGATGCCTACAGTTTGTAGCCTGTGATAGTTTAATATGATTGCATATTGGGTTTTTTGTGCCACATCACTAAAGACATGAAGTATCCTAAAATAGTCTGTGTTCTATATATCAGAATTCACTGAAACACATCAAAATAAAATCTGATGTGCTGTCATAATTTTAAATTTCTGTCAACATTATGTGCTGACATAAATTTTGGCATTCAAGTGCTTTATTTATACATATATAATAAATGGGACAATATTTTACCCTCTGCTGGAAATACTTGCTCTGTTAGCAGGTGAAAATCCACTAGGAGTTTTTGTAAAGTTGTAAATTTTTTATTAACTCTCAACTCTCACAGATGTACAAATCTAAAGTCTTTACAAGTTAATGACTTGAATTAGGAATTTAAAATGTAAATTAAATACCACAGGCCATTGCTAATCTGTTCTGAGTACATTTTGCAGTATTTTGTATTACAAATATTTTGCCTGACTTCTCAAAAAACCTCAAACTGCAGTTTCTATTGTGAAACCTGTTTTATGTTCATATAACTGCAGTTTCTATTGTGAATCCTGTTTTATGTTCGTATGTTTATGACTGAAATAATGGCCTGTTTAGAGCTATTAGTATAAAGCCAAAAAATTACTGAGTAGAAATTATTCTTAATTTTGAAACATAAGCATCTTGATATGAACAAATAGAAATGTCAGAATTTCATACTCAAAGATAGAATTTGCAAGCAGTTTTAGTCTTATTCTCCTGGTACCTTTAAGTCTTACATATTATTTTCCTGTTTTCAAGGGAAAAATTTGAGGTGGTTAAATTTGTGAGGGTTGTAAGATCTTTGAACTATGTCCAATGCTTACAGCTTGTGGAATTAATTTTCACCAGTTTGCTCTTTCAATGATTATGTAGTATGTCACAGAAAGTGTCTCTTCTGTGCTAGGAAACTGAACACACCAAAAAAACACTGCTGTGCAGTTTACAAGCTGTACAGCATTGCAAAAATGTCAGAATAGATTCTGCTTCTTTTTTTTCCACCATAGATGGATTTTCTTGGTTAAAAACTGCTCTTTTCCGGATTGGACAGTTACTGTTTGCCCGCCCAGAACTCTGCTCAGTTACTAAATCTGAATTTTAACTGAACTATATATTTGATTCTTAAGGTTCTTATAGCTGCTCCTAAAACAAGGAAGGTGATTACTTCATACAATAAGAATCCCATTTTTAACTACTTATATTCTCTTTAAACAGCAGAGCATTTCAATCAGGTCTACTGAAAGCAAAATAAATTTGCTGCAATTTGCAGTTTAAGATGTTCTCAGAAAAGACTGTCTTCAGGCATTGAAAACAAGGACTTGTGATTAAGACGAGTGGCTAATGTGTGAAGAGATTATTTTCAAACATTAACTCTTCCATTTTCCTTTGATTTATATCCCTGTCTTACTCTATAAAAATAAACCAAACCAAACCAAGCAAACAAAGAATTCCACACCCAGCAATAAAAATTGAAAATTTCATTTGAAGGAAGGGATAATAGGCAGAAACAGACAAGAAACTGTGACTAGCCTTGAATATACCAGGCACTAGATGGTGACACTTAAAATTACTTCAAAGCAGTATGCAGTGCATTACTGAAGGGTGGAATAAGCAGTTATTCTTGCATCAGAAGTGAATTGAGTTGTTTAAATTCTCAGCTTCTTGAACATTATAGCCATTTTAGTATAATTAAATGAAGATGAGTTGGAAGACTATTACTTTTCCATGTTTACAGGGCCTAACCATAATTAATGGTTTGTGTATAAAGAATGCAATAGAAATGTAGTGGATACTGGAATATGGCCAAGTGCTGTATATACAGAATTATAGAGATTTACTATACTAGATTAAATCTATATTCCATCTAGTATAATATAGGTTAGTACCCATCCAATGTAGTATATATTGGCTGGCAGTATTTAGAATGAAGTGCTTCACAGAGGCATGCAAGAAATCCTTAACCACCTTGTTGTGTAGTTATCTGTCTTGAGAAGTTATTTCCAGTCCTTTACTGCTGACAGTTTTGTAAGTGGACAAAGGAATGAGACTTTGAAAATGAGAATGATGGTTGTTCTTCAAGGATGATGGTTCTCTTCAAGGAGAATGGGAGAAGACCATTCAGGTCACACAATTCTCTTCCCAAAGCACACATCCAGTACATTCTATTTACACAAAATTCTTTCACTCTCTCTTGTGTCCCAGGATGGAGAGGTTCTTGTGTATTCTAAGAAACTTTTTGGAATATAAACCTGAAAGTGTTTACAGAGATCTGTATTAACGGAAGTTAAAAATCATTCCTGATCCCCTTTCTCAAGATCCAGTTTCCTTTTACCATTTCAGTACTAGTTTCCATTAGAAGTGGTGGGCTCAAAGTGTAGTCAATTAAGTTTTGTACAGCATCATTAGGCTGCAAAACACAGTTAGATGAACAGCCTTACCAAAACAGTCCATTGTCTTCTATGCCATTGTAATGCCTTTTCTTACAAAAATCTTTTTACAGTCCTGTGTTCTAATGAGAGCCATTTAAAATTAAAATTTCCATCACTCTTAAACAGTTGCAACTTATGAAAAGAGACCTGAGAATAATTGGTTATTGTTCACTCCAACCATGCTAAATTAATGTATTTATTTGCTTCTGCTGAAGTGCTGAGCAGTTGATGTTGTACTCTGCAAACTGAGCCCCTTCCTTAGCCCATTTAGATAGACACAGAGTGTATCAGGATCTGTGCATGTATTCTAACTGCACCAGAAATACCATTCTTCATTGCTTTTTTGTTGTTGTTCTAAAAGTAAAGTCTCTGCATCAAGGGCTGTCTGACGAGTGTGGCTGAACAGCCTGACTGTTCTGTAACTGCTGACCCATTAGCACCATGAGTGTAGGAAGAACAAGTGCTGAAGAGGAGGCACATTTGCTGGTGCAGTTACAGCATCTTCTGAAATTGGGTAATACTGGCTGACAAAAAGTTTCTATCAGAACAACGACATAGCTTAGAAGTTCTGCTGACATGTCTGCTCTGCAGAGATCTGCTGACATAACTATGGCCTCAGTTAGATAAGTGAAATTGAATAAATAGAACAGAGGCAGGAAGGGAGAAGTGATGAGAGGAAGGGGAGTTAAAAGTAAGAAAAGAGTTTTGCTGCATAGCAGGAGAATTATGAAGGTGTAGGAGGGGATTTTTCAAAGCATGAATAGCTAAATCTATTAAGATTGCATGGTAACTGCAGGGATAGAGGTACAGATAGAGGGGAAGAATATAGAGAACAGAAAAATTTCTAGAGAAGGGATCTAAAGAGATAGAATGAAGTTGGTTAATGAAGCAGAGAAATGTGATTCTTAGGATAGCATGAGTCACACACCAGGATGAAGAAGAGGAGAGTGAAAAAACTGCCATGAGCAAGGGGAAGAGGCTAAATCCACCAAATAAGTAGAAGAAGAAAAACCAAATGTTAACGCAGGTTGTGCTGGGCTATCAGGTGATAGGAAGTGAGTGTATGTGTCTAACCTCACCTGCATGCAGATGCTCCTTCAATGCACCACAGTGTGCTAGTTCTGATAACCAGACTGAAGGCCAGTTAAAACATGTCACTGAGGCTTCACATAAAGGTATAAAGGCAGCCCTGAAAACCTTTTAAGCCAGTCAGTGTATTTCAACATAATTCACAACCTTTATGATTGATCAGATTCTCATTTCACAGCAGGTGTCACTTGTCCATTTTGTTCCAGGATGGTTTGTCACAAGGAGTGTGAGTGGGCTTCAACAAAAAGAAGCAAAGTTCAAATTCGTCTGCTAGAAATAATTACATAGAGAAGAAATAAATGTACCTAACTGTCATGTTTGTAATCCCTGCTGTAAACGCTAGGCAGTAGTTGCCTTTTGTAAGCAGAATGTAGGTACTTAAGATTCCAGTAGCCATTTTTTTCCCTGCTGTCTTACAAGTGGTTTTACAAGAAGGCAAAGACTAGATTCAGAATCTACTACTGCTAATACCAAAACGAGCTGGAAAGTGGCTGTATTTTAAATCTAAAAGTTCTTGATTTGAGCATTGCAAAGGACCCAGTAAAATATTTAATGAGCATATAACTACAGGTTCTTGTTATGCTAGATAAAACGGTAGAAATATAAAGGCTTTAGGAGTGTCTTTTGAGAGTTTCAGAGGATAACTTCAGTGTTCTCTTGGCACAGCTGTAGGTAAGTTCCCTCTGAAGTGAGCTGTGACCAGAGGACTTCGTGCTTTAGGGCAGTTCTCAGCTGCACTGTCTCACCTTGTAGATCTCCACTTTCAATTGAGTCTTCTCTATCAGCAAAAAAAGCTGCTGTGTTGAGCTTTTCTCATGTCACAGGCAACGTGGAAGTGTTGTGCCATCACAGTTTGCTTGGTGGAGCTGCACTAAGGAGCTACAACACCTTCCTGAGCTTGATTCTTTAAACTGTCCCCTGCTGATGATAAACTCATGGGACTGGAATGTGGGATAGGCAAACATCTAGTGAAGCAATCACTAGGCTTTAGTCAGGAATCTGCAAACAGAAAGAGTAAAAAATGTATGAGGGAAGTAAAGAATACTACTGAGTTCCAACCTAACTAAGAAAGTGTCTACAAAATTTTCAGTACTTTCACTTTGGGTGCAGGCAAACGCATCCCAGTGCTTCAGCCCTCCTGAACCTTTCCATCTTTTTTTATTAAAGATACAGCCTTCAGTTTGTTCCCATTAATAGCATCCACTGACAGACAATGCCTGACTGATACTGCAGTTCTTTGCTCTTTAGCATTTCTTCTACAAGAGCCAGCAGTGTTTCAGGGAAATGGCACTCTCCACTTGGGAGAGAGCCACCTGCCACTATATTTTCTTCTCTCCCAGTGGTGTATTTTGGCAGTAGATTTCCTTTGCAGCTGTGACTACAGTTTGCATTTGGAGAGTGTTGGTTTAGAAAGAGAAGGCATTTAACAGAGATAACAATTATTGTTTTCAAATGATTGGAAAGGTGATGAAAATTCCAGATACAGCTTATGCTTGTGGGTTAAAAACAAGTATCACTCCTTGCTGCTTCTGTCTTCTACTGTGACAGCTGATAATGGCTGAAACACAGTTGCTGCATTAGCTCAGATCTTAGTAGGAAGGGGCTTTTGGTGGGAACTTCTCAACTTGCCTCCAGGCTTCTTAAATTCTTCAATGAAATGTGGGCTGCATGTGTGTACAGCATGGAAGCTGTACTTGTTCCTAAGTTCTGAGGAGATGTCTTGGTTTTCGTTTATTTAGGTGTTCTGTGAAGTTAAAGCTGTTTGTTTTTTTTGAAAAGGGCAGAAGGCAAGGAAAATACACTATTAAATGTGTGGTGAAAGAATTAGATAATACACTTTTCTGTTTATAAACTTGTCTTTGTTTTCTAGGTTTAAATAATATTAAATTACTCTATTTGCTTTTTGGCAGCAAAAATACAAACAGAATGAACTTCAAAACTATGTTGAATAAATGTTTTATCTCATTTTTTCCTAGCAATTGCTAATAAATAAATAAGAATTGCAGGCTTTTAATTAGAGATTTAGTAGTTGCTGCTTAGTTTAAAATGACCTTGAAGTGGTATTCTGCTTTTCATCTTTCTTTTTTCTTTGCTAATGTACATTCCAGCAGGGCTAATTCCCTTCTTTTTCTCCAAGGGCTTTGTTGAAGTAAAAGCAAAACTTTGACTTTTGTCTCTTCATATTCATGATAATCTTTTTCTTGTCACATTCTTAACACTTTACCGCATCCACTTTCATTCCATTGTGAATGTCCCTTGTGCTCTAAGTCCAATTTTCTGCTTTTACCTCACAGTGCTTAAACTATCCATTCTATTCTGCTCTGTTTTCATTGAGAACCAGCCCTTAGCAACTAGATAACGGCCTGTTACTGAAGATTTCTTTTTTTCACACACTATAATACATCTTTTCTCTTCCAAAGAGATTTTTGGAGCTCATCAAATGCCCCTGCTACAGAACAATGCATCCATGTGCTTTCTCTCAAATAGCTTTTCTCTTCACAGAACTTTGAAATGCTGACTTATTTATTACTTTCTTCTAAAGATAAAGAAAACAATTTCATCAGACATGTTGAATTATTTTGTTCTCATTTTTTATAATGTAGGTATAATCTCTGGAAAGCTCTTAGCTGCAAGTTTTTTAGAGGAAGCGAAGGATTTCTTTAGTTATTAGTTCTGCATTCATTATAGAGGACCAGGCTCTTACAAGTAGTGCTGACATTATCATTTGAGTCCAGTCCTGTGTTTACATGCTTTCATGAAGACAAAATGCCCACATCACAAAGCAGAAACACGTGTACTGAAAGGAGCTTAAAGGTCACGCTAGCTTCCCTACATCCTCCTTCTGTTTGGCTCAGTACTGTCATCCTTTTCTAGAGCAATTCACTTTGATTTAGAGATCTCAGAAGGCAAAAAAAAAAAAAAAAAGAACAAACCAGATATCAGAAGATCTAAATGAAGTTAAAATTATTACCTGTTTATCCTGGCCACTCCTCTTGAGCAATAGACAGCATGAACCTCTTGCTGTGTATTATCCTTCTTGTAGGCCAAGTTCACCAGCCAAACAGTGGGTAGCTCATGACCTCAGAAGATGTGGACCCTTAGTGCTGAAACTCTCTCCAGCTTCACGTCTCCTTTGTCACATTTAGAAGGCCACATCACATAATACCAAAAGTCACATTTTTCAGCTGGATTTGGATAAAGATGCATAGTTTTACACTAGATATAGTGATCTCAAAAAAAAACCAAAAAGGAACTGAAAACATAACTGTCTTCACACTGTGACAACAGATAATCCTACTTTCCTATGCAAATGTGATCAGTAAGTTTTTTTGTTTTTCTGTTTTAAATGGATCATGGTTATAGATTAGGGATGTTGACCAATAAATTCTTATAATTCCATATCTGAATATGGAGGTTTACAGTAAACAAAATAGGGGAGGAAAAAAGGCGACAACAAAAAGCTAAGCCTTGTCACAGAAGTTGAAGCATTCAATAAAACATGACCATCAAGAAAATAAGAACTGAAACACAACAAGTTGTTTTTTTAAATTACATCAGTAAGATGTCTATACAAAGTAGAACTCTTAGGTTCACTCGTGTTCATTTGCTTATTCGAAACTTGTTTCTTTCTGCATGAATGTTAACTGTATATAGCACTTAGTGTACACTCAGCCCTTCTTCTGATGTCTCAGTTGGACAATTAACTCAATTAACTCAAATCTACAGGAAAGCTTAGGATGTGTGACAACATGCTCCAAGGTGTTTAGCTATTACAGACTTAACTGCAATAGCAGTATCTACTGGGCTGCTTTAAAATTGACATTCCTGTAACCATCCTGTAACCAGTGAGCTGTTCAGAGTGTTCCAAGTGTAATTACCCATAGGTTAAGTAAAATTTGTTCGAGTTTCCCTCCACAAACTTGAAAAACTGAATTATCCTACTTAAAGGCTTTTGGTGAACAACACTTTACCCTGAACATGTACTGAATCAGTGGTTTAAAACAAAGAGCACTGTACTGGGTCAGAAGACAGAAGTGTCCAGAACAAAATTGGGAAAGCCAACAATAGCAATAAATCAGCCTTGCCTATTAAGTAGGATTTCTAGCTCCCTCAGGTTGTTTTGGCAATAGCACTAACCTTAGTTGCCCTCCTGCAGCAGTAAGTGGCTAATGAGGCAGAATGATCTATCAATCACTGCCTCAGTCAGAATGCTGCTGCAAACTGTTGTCCAAATCTGGGGTAGATCCATCCCTCAGTCTAAAAGGGCATGATGCTCTGGGATCTGCCATCCTGGAAGAGGCATGCAGAAGGGCTGCTTTCAGAATTCAGCCCAAGCATCTTAGTTGGCCTCAGTCCACCAAGTTTCTTTCAAACCGGTGCCGAACCTCCAGATGGAGGTGAGGAATATTCATGACGCGGAAAGGCGATACCGTCAGGCAGAGACACCAGACTGCTTTTGTCATCCTGTTTATGAAAGCAGAGAAAATTGAGGTTGTGGGTTAGATTAGAGAATTCCTGATGCTGTGTTTATAAATACCCATGCTCCTTCTATCCTTCAACTGTGTCACATCCTCAGAGTAAGCTTCCTGTACGATATCTGGAAGATGTGAGTACCTCAAAATGGGTTGCTCAGCAGCCAGCATGCTGAGTGAGAAGCTGTCTAGTCAGCAGGATGTGCTAAAAACAGAAGTGACTCATAAATCTTGCTTCTCCTCTGAACTGTCTCCAGCACCTTCTTAGAGGTGATGCTTGAAGACAGGCATGCAAGTCCTTTTTTCCAAAAGCTGAACAGTGATGACTCTTCCCTTGGAGGTAGCAACACTGGGTATGCAAAACCCAGGTGATGGGAACTCACTCATTAAGGATAACCTTAGGCTTAGTCTGTCATCTGTCCAAGGGAATTCAAAGCTTTATCATACAAACTTTCTCTGGTCTACAGAAGACAGGAGAATATGATCACACTAAGCATTTCCATGTGCAAAAATCCCTAAAAGTTTTAAACCTAAGAAAATCCCTAAATTGCCATTTATCCTTAACTTTATTTCAACAGCAACAACAAAACCAAGTAGTTTCCTTTTTTATTTAATTTTGTTACTGCCTTATCTTTATTCTGGGGTTGTGTTCTCTAGTATTGCTCATGTGTGAGCTGGATTTTTTGGTTGGTATTCTTGCTAAACTGATCATCTGAAGAAATAATTGCAGAACAAGCAATAGCTGTACTAATGGCAGAAATCAGTGCTTATACTACTTTATAAACGGCCTCATTTTGGGGTTATCAGTTATTAAAAATGCTTCGGATATGCATAAGGGCATCTTTTTTAAAGATGTCTTTCCAAAACACTGTAGGGAATGCATGGTTATTAATCTCAAATTAGGATTTTTTTGCTTTCCTTCTTTCAATGGAAAAATGTTTCGAGTTGGAAATTAAATGTCATGTAATTGATTGGTAATTTTCCCTCCTGCTGTGTGCAGAAGGCTATTGGATGATGTCGTATCATTCTCAACAGGAGGAAAAAGTATCAGTCATTATAGGACAATTAGTTTCAATTTTCACCATTTTACTTCAATGGGCTGATAAGATTGTCTAAAATTTCTATGTATAGTAATTAACCATAAATATCAAATAACTTTTTTTAGAGAACATTTTAACTTAAAAACCAAATCCAAGCACAGATGCTTCCTATGGCCCCATGTTCTTCTTTCCTGCACTGGTAACATTCAAGAAACAGTAATTTTCATGTAGCTGCAATTAACAGAACCTGTCACAATCAGTCAGCTTCTGTTCATGGTTTTGCAGCATTGTTCCTGATTTCAGTACTGCTATGATGTGGAGGAAGAAAACCCTGAAAAATCTTTTTGACAGTATCACAACTTGTGAAGATCGTGTATTTCCTTACAGCACCCCCATCTGTTCACAAGAAAAGTCTTGGACTCAAGCTGCTGTTGTTTGCTTTCTTGCAGTAATAGTAGCATATAATTATTGCACACCTGGGAGGAATATACCTATGATATGTATTGAGAAAGATGTATTTGTGCACACATGGGTACTTTACATATGTCTGATTGAGATTTGTGTGATGACCTACTGAGATTGCTTAAAACTAGAATGAATGTACCTAAGAAGTCTGGATCTTGATCATACAGAATTTGCAAAGTTTGTTCTACAAAATACACTCACGTGGTGTTTTTCCCATTAGTACACTTGGGTGATACCTCTGAAGCTTTAATGCCCAATACCAACTATTTACATTTTTCTAAATGCCATAAACATAAATTTATCATAGGATCTGAAAAACTAGCTGCACTCTTGTCTTTTCCCACCTACCGCCAAGTGATGTAGCCCAAATTTCATGAGCTTACTGTGTCATCTATAGTAATTTCTCAAAGGTCTTTGAGCCTTTGGTTCAGTTTGTAATTGCATGCATGATGCAGATGAGGAATACAATCTTACTGCATTCTCCTTGCTTTCATAGCTTTATAATACAAATTGTATTATGTAGTAATGATGAAAAAAGACTCGAAGATGAAGTTAAATGTGGTGCTCATTAAATTCGGCATATATGACTGAATGGCATATATGTAGAGAGCAAATCCTTTTCAGGAAGAAGATGCCATTTCTATATAGTTAGAATCACATTCTGAGGTGCCAGTTACTTCACAACCTAAGTCCAAGACTGAACTAATGTGAGAAGTAGCTCTGAACTGCACATCTCGGCTCCCTGTGTTTGGTTCCTTAGTTCATGTACCTAATTAATTTTGTTAGCCCCATGGTTACTGGTTGCAGAAATTTGGACATATAAGAAGTACTAATAAGAGAAAATTCAAAGGAGAAACAGTGAATTCAAGGCTATGCCAAAGCAAGAATATTAACAACATTTCTCTGTATTATTTTACAATTTGTGTTATGTGGTTCCTTATGAATTTTACTATGTCATAGTTAAACTCTATGGCACTTCACTAGTTTATAGGCTTTATTAGAGCCATTGACTGGACAAGAGCCACATATGGGAATAGAAATTGATTTTTTGCAATGTACACAACAAAAAAATTTATTGATATAAAGGGCTTCATTATTTGTAAGATTACTCTAAAGTCATTTTGGAACAGCAGGAACACTCTGTGGACTGCATTAGAATTTCATGCTTAAATTCAGTTGAACACTAATTTTTGTATAAATTCTTTTGTCTTACACTGCTGTATAAAGGAAGTCTGGAAGTAAATATCAGGGGAGTAGAAACACAGATTGCAGCTTCAGGAAATGAGATGCAAGTGTGAAAGATGACAGAATGATCATGTGGGAGGAAATTACTGTAGTTTCTTTCTTTCCCTTATTTCTATTAATAACTAGCTATTATCAAGGAGCTCAGACATTTTAAAGCAGCAATTGCTGTAGTAGACAGAGGGTTTAAATAATACATATTGTGAAGCTTTGACAGGTAACCTCCCTGCTGCTGAAACATAACAATAACATCAACATCCAGAGACACAGAGCTGTCTCTATCCCCATTACCTCTAAATATCAAAGGAAATACATGACTAAAAATATCATATACTTGGGGGATAATAAAAGTTTCAGAACATGGTCAGGCATTTATGTAAGTGACCCACAACTCTTGACTTACTTTGCAATGTGACCTAAACAGAGATGTTTCTCTGTAACTGCTGTGAATTCTCTGGCTCCCATGTGCTCTTCTGCATTGCGGGAGCAGAAGTTTGAAGTGCAGTCAAAAAATTATGGCTTTTAGCTGGAAAGAAAATAGTGTCAATTTCACTGTTCTCAGTTAAATTACTTGTGTTCTTATCAACAGCTTAAGGAGGGAGTCTCAATACCATCTTGCATATTATGGTACTGCAAAATAAAGTGATTAGCTGTTCATAGATTATATATCAGACTCTGGTCTTTCCTGAAAATTCGAGACAAAGTTTATTTTCCACAAACTTTAGTGTAAGATATTTCAGAGCCTTATACTTCTGCCACATTTAATAGATGGGTGAGCAGGGAACTGAAAGAGAAGCATGAAGTTTATGCTGTGGACTGAAGAATTTTTCTTTCTCCAGTGTTCACAGTGTCCATATCCCTCCCAAAAATTCAGAGGTGATTTGGTGTCCCTGGACAAATTGTTTTCTGTGACATTATATGGTTAGCTTTGAAACATGCTTAGACATGAAAGTATAATGATTTCAATTAAATAAAATGTTTTTATTGTAACAGAGAACTGCAAACTATTCTATGCCTATTCTTCATATTTTCTGGATTTGTTAGATATACTAAAATGTCAGGCTAAGAAGAGTATACAGAGATTTGGCTATTATTTTGATATAACTCATCTCAAATAATAGGTTTTCAGTGTGAATGTTAGACTGGAAATCTGAGAATATTTCCCTTTCTCATGAGAATTAATTTATATTTGGCCACCAAGTTATTGTCTTTCAGATGTTTTTCTAAAAATATTTGTTCATATTTTAAGTTAATTTTAGAGACTAATAGGGGGCTCATGTCTAATAGTGGGAATATTTGTTGTCTGGTCCTGGAACGTGCTGTAGATAATGGTCAGCCTTGCAGTTGGCCCTCAAAATTAAAAGTTTTTGCTAAGTGTCAAAAAATATTTCTGCCAAATTCTTCTCTTTGCTGCTTTGGGGTTGTGGCACTTCTGCCTGACTTGGTATGTGACTGCTGTTCTTCCCCCACACTTGCTTAAACTTGGGCTCAGATGTCTCCCCTTCCATGTATTGAGGTCCTCATCACTCCTGGCCCACCAGCTCATGGTCTGTTTCTGTCTGCAACACTGTGCTCCTCCAGCCAGCTTCAGGACAACTGATACTCCTTTGGCAGGACATGCAGGCATGAGCATTTCTAAAACTGAGCAATAAAGTAGCAATAGGCTTTGGGGAAAAGATTTAGGTGCTTTACCTTGTTTATTCAGCCAATGAAAGTATTGGTGTGGTGTTAGTAGCAAACACTGGAAAGCAGTGTTAAAGAGCTGATGTGTGGATGGTGCCAGTTCATGTTTCACAAATGGCAGCAGAAGTGTCTCTTTTCCACTGGAAGTGGTGCAGGGATCACTCTGGGGTAGGTGGGGATGTTGCTGGGACATTTCTTGTGCCTTGGTAGAAGCACAGAGAGGACACGTGAATTCCCACACCAAGATTCTTCATCAGAACTTTTTTCCCCCATGAACTGTTGGCCTTTCATGTACCTTCTCTAAAGCAGTACTAAATCTGGATTGCATTGTAAACCTTTGTGGTAGTCATGAAAGGCTGTTTTGATACATCTTTAGCATGACCTTCCATTCTTCTGAAAATGTACTTACAGTCCCATCTTTATAAAAGGCCAAGAAAGTCTCTTTTCTGAGCTTGTCTTTTAAAATAACTGTCCTTTACTGAAGTTACAAAGATAACCTGTTTCATCAGTAGGAAGATGAATGAGTAAAAATGTATTATTAACATCCAAGAATACTTAAATCTAAGAAGAGATCCTTTATTGTTGATACTTTTTAACATTCTGCTAACGATCCCATCTTCTGATGAATTAATTTCATCAAAAACACTCTAATGGGATGAGGTGTATTTTCAACGTGGTGCAAACCTTTCTCTGGCAATACTGCATAGTTACCCTGGGTATACCAGCAATGAAAGCTGATAGTTACTTTCTCTTTCAGTGCCCAGATGCTGTAAGCAAAAATGATCAAGGGACACGACTGTATGATTTTTCTTCTTTCTTGGATAAGTTTTTTTATTACATTACATTCATTCCATTGGATGTAACTGCTAAGCTGAACATGCTTTGTATGCTGAAAAGATAAGCTTTCCAGGAAATGCCATTTAACAGTATAGATCCCAGTTTACATCTTGAGTGTAGTCAATAGCTCTACTACAGTTGCAGCATTAAACATTGAAAGAATGGTGGCAATTACTTCTGAAAACTTAAACAACTACTCATCGTAACACTGTAGTTGTATTTTAATAGTTTCAATAATTTTAATTTTTAGTATGGCAAAAAAAGTAGAGGCAGTAAAGTAAAAGGACTTTCCAGAAAATTTCTCATTGGGAGGAAATTATTTGGTCGGCATGGGATGTCTGACCTGTTTACTGTCTCACTGCATGCAGTTTGGGTTCAGCAGATAAGAGAAATGAGCAAATATAAATTGTCTGAAATCCACCATGTAGAAAGAATGTTGCTGATTTTACACCTATAAGATTATGTGTTTAGCAGCTGCTAGATACACCTACTGTAATTTAACCACATAGAAACACACCAATTAACTTTCCTGCCCTTTGGTGGTTTATTATTTTCATTTTTTTGGTAGGGCTTTCATAGTTCGCCCCATGATTTTCCAGAAGGGGCTACACTGTTCTTGAGTTTTGCTCATTCAAAAAAAATCCCGCTTTTCTGTGAATCACTGTGGACATATCATCAATTTTCTGACTATTCAGTATATTTTTTTTAAAAAGTTTGAATTTCCCATGAGATTAGTCTTCCAAAATTGTCCACATCTTACTTTGCATATGCCAGAATGTTTGCAAACTGTTCCCCTTTGAACACATTCTTTCAACTCTGATTTCCAGAATCTATTCAATGCTCTGTATTCATCCATGTCTGAAGTTTTACGCCTCTTTACTCCTTTCCTCAGAGACATTGCTGCTTTACAGTTTTCTTGAGAGATACTTTCCAGTGGGACTCTCCCCATCAGGATCCATACTAGAACATACTAAAGCAGTCAGCCAACACTTTGTACCTCCATAACAAAATCCCTTGCTTCTTACAAATCTCCAATGTGTATATGTGTATTTCTCAAATGCTTCATTTTCAGAGGAAATTTTGTTGAAATTATGTGGAAGTTTGAGCTGATAATTCATGCTTGTTGGAGTTATTCTGGCATAGGAAACAGTAAAGGTCTAAATGCCTGGTCTCTTCAAAGGTTCAATTGGAAATTCAGTCAACACATACCTACTTTTAAATAGAGAGAAGTATTACTTTGAAGTATTCCGTATATTTGTCCATTGTTTCGTTTTACATGTCTTACAATGACTGTATGGCAGTACCAGGCAGTGAATGGGTAGTGGTATGCCAAAGAATTGACATGGTCAGAAAATATAGTCTATGCTACATTTTATAGAAGCATGTAAGAAGCATGTAAATTGTACTTTTATCTACAGTTACAAATGTACTCTTTTTTATGACTGGATGCTGCACAGGAAATATGTAATGTTTCATACATAGTACTATAAACATTGTAGTGAAAATTGAACTGAAAATCATAGTCGAGTGGAATGCCGTCATTTTTTAACTTAAAAGAAATTTTTGTTTCCAATTACAATTTCATAAATGGCTGGTAATCTGCTAGTGATTTATAGATCTTTACCTTCAGCAATGCATTGCAGCATTCAAGTAACCCCTCCCCCCTTTTTTCAACAGCCAGTTTAAATCTAATTATTCTGTATTCTGCAGTCTCTAATACTACCACAGTGTTTATACCATTATTGTGGAAAGCTGCAGCATTACAGTTACAAAAGCCATCAGATATTATAAGCAAGTGGGCATGTGCTCCTTGCAAAAAGCTTTTTCTGAGTCAAGATTCTTTTTCAGCCCCCTTCACACCTTTTTAAAATATCAGGACTATGTCATTGGCATGTAAAGGTCAAAGGTTCTGTGGCAAGCCTCACACCGTTTGTGCATGCCTCATTAGACATAATGACCTCTAACTGCACTAGGACTCTACTGAGGATTGTTCCTGGAGATCACAGGAATAGTCTGTTTTGTTGGTTTTTCCTCCTTTTAAGTAAATCAAAGTGTAATGCCTCAAATTTGTTCTTTGAATATATTTTCAAAATACAGCTCCGAAACTAGAAGCAAATAAATTACATTTGCCTTAATTTTTAATTAGCTGAAAGTCGTCCCTGCAAATTGTGTCTTCCATTGCTAAATAAAATAGTCAACTGCCAGGCCTGAAATAATTAAGTAATATATTATAATTAAGTAATTTAATTTTGATTTAATTATGATATACAACTTTCCTTCTGATTTAACTGACATTCGTTGACAAAATGCTATAACATAAAACAGCACGAGTGTTTATGGCTTATGACTCTGCATGTTTTGCTTCATAGTATTTGGCATTCATCAGAGCATATGGAAAAAGTCTCTTAGTGTGGAATAGCTGGCATGTTTTTTCATACTACCCAAATTATGTACTACTTTGGATTTTTGTTGTTTTGTGAGGCAGTTGGGGAAATACAGATATCTTGGGCTTGAGCCAAATTTATGAATATTAACTGGAATCTTTCCATCAACATCGATGTGCGTTTTGATAGTGAACTGCTCCCATGTTGTTGCAGGGAAAGTTAAGACCACATGCTTATGAAATCTTTATGGAGCTGTATTGTATACATATTCTGTGTCAACATCAACATGATTTTATATTAGGCTAGGGACTTGAGGGCAAGAACAGAAGTGGTGGGCAGGCAGGGAATACCACTTCGTTCGCTGCTGCATCGATAAATATTCACTGAATTGAGCAAGACCAACCCCCAATTTTGTTAAAATGTTTTTCATTATACAGCAGTATTGGAGAATGTCTTTTGTATTCCAGACTGCAGTCATGTGCAAAACCCTGTTTAATGATAGGAATGGTGAGGAGGATTTCAGAGTTCATTCTGCGTGCAGTCAGATCTGCGCCTGCAGGTCTTCATGACTGTGGACTCATAGAACTGAAGTTTAAGGACAAAAAGCTAATTATCCTTGTGATTTAGTGATTTGAGTACTCTTAGCAACATCCATGAAAGCAATCATGTAAGACAAGGTCATGATTCATCATATTGCATGCAGTCAGGTTCACTTATGCCCCTTCAGTTTTGATGTTTTTTATTCCTATGTTGATGTTTAAATTTCTCAGGAAAAGCTCAAAGGCCAAATGTGTTTTGAAACTGAGCAATTGTACATTCAGTTCAATAATGAATGTTTGTTATTTTCAAGCCCCTCTGTTTTCTGAAATTATTCAGATCAGTGATATTTATGATGCAGCAGAAAATCAGAATAATGTTTTCAAAATCTGAATAAACATTTCAAGTAGCCTTGCTATGTTGCTGAATTTCTTTCAAATCTTCTCATCTTCATCCCACTAGCTCAAAATTCTTATGTGGCTGTGGTAGGCTGACCCTGGCTGGGTGCCAGATTCCCACCAAAGTGCTCTATCCCTCCTCTCCTGAGCTGGACAGTGGAGGAAAAATACAACCAAAGGCTCCTAGATCAAGATAAGAACAGGGAGACCACTGTCACTCATTGCTGGCACAGTCAAAACAGACTTGAATTAGGGAAATTGGCGTAAGTTATTACTGATCAGAGCAGAGTAGGATATTGAGAAATGAAACCAAATCTTGAAACAGCTTTCTTCCCTTCTTCCAGGGATTAACTTCACTCTGGATTTCCTCAGCAGTACAGGGGAATGGGAAGTGTTGGTTGCAGTCATTCTATCACACGTTGTCTCTGCCCTCCCTCCTCCTCAGGGGGAGAACTCCTCACGCACTTTCTCTCCAACAGTGTAGAGTCCTGCCCACAGGAGACAGTCCTTCACAAACTTCTCTAATTTGAGTCCTTCTCATGGGGTGTAGCTGTTCACACACCGCTCCAGCACGTCCCTCCCTCAGGGTGCAGTCCTTCAGGAACACCCTGCTGCAGAGTGGGTCCTCCATGGGGTCACCTGTTCTGTCAGCAAACCTGCTCAGTGTGGGCTCCTCTCTCCATGGGGCCACACGTCCTGCCAGGGCCCTGCTCCAGCACAGGTTTCCCACAGGGTCACAGCCCCCTTCAGGCCTCCCCCTGCTCCACTGTGGGGTCCTCCAGAGGCTGCAGGTGAAACTCTGCATTCGTGGGGTCCTCCAGAGGCTGCAGTTGGATCTCTGCTCCTCCATGGACCTCCACAGACTGGAGGGTCCCATCCTGCCTCACCATGGGCTGCACCATCTCTGCTCCAGGGCCTGGAGTGCCTCCTGCCCCTCCTGCCCTGACCGCAGTGTCAGCCCGGCTGTTCCTCTCACATAGTCTCACTCCTCTTTCCCAGTAGCTGTTGTCCAGCAGTATTTTCCCTTCTTAAATCTGTTATCCCAGTGGTGCTGCCACCATTGCTGGTGGGCTCAGCCTTGGCCAGCAGTGAGTCCATCCAGGAGCTGTCTGGAATTGGCTCTGTGGGACATGGGGGAGGCTTCTGGAAGATTCTCACAGATGGCAGCCAGTCGCCACCCCACTACTGACACCTGGCCATGCACACCCAATACAGTAATATACACTCAAATAAAGGTTTTCCAAAATGCCCATTAAACAACATGAAATTAAAATGCTTGTGACAGCCTCATAGATATTTCAAAATGGCTGCATTTAGATTCCCTACAGATGTTGTATTTTCATGAATACAGTGAGACATCTGAATAATTTAAAAGAATGTTGTCAGTGGCAAGTGTCACACAAAATAACTGGAAGGAAAATAGTCTTCACTTAGTGAAGATAAAAATGCATGCAAATCAATGTCTATTTAATACACAGCTTTAAAAAGGAAACAATAGGTTATTATTGTGACAGGAAATCACAAAGTGTTTTTATTATGTCCTTATCACCTCATATTATATATAGAAACTCTGTACATGGTCAACACCTCTGTAACTCTCACAGAAAAATAATTATGCATATACATTTGCTCTTAGGGAGCATTTATTACCTATTTTGCTTATACTTTCAAACTGAAGAGCAAATGTAAATCTGTATGAGATTTTTACAGGAATTTTGAGGTTTCAAATTTAGTACTTCCAAAATGCAAACCATTGGAAAAGTGTTCTAAGCAATAAAATTATTCTGGCTGAAATTAACCCTGCAAAATACTTTTCTCTCTTGTCTAATAAATATTTTATGAAGAACCTGAAACTATATGCAAATGCAGTCATATTTACCCAGTAAGCATGAGAACCAAGTGATGGTCTGCTTATTTATTCATTTATTGATGAGAGATTTCAATTATACTACCTTTTGGTTTTTTGTTGTGTTTTCTTTTTATTCCAACAGCTTACCCAGGAGTTAAAATGGTGAGTGAAAGTCATCATGAGGCCCTGGCAGCACCGCCAGCAACCACAGTAGCAGCAGCCCCTCCAAGTAATGTCACCGAGCCAGCCAGTCCGGGAGGAGGGGGAGGAAAAGAAGATGCATTTTCTAAGCTAAAAGAGAAGTTCATGAATGAACTGAACAAAATTCCACGTAAGTAAAACTTGATTGATGAAGAGGCTTCCTTTCGCAGACTAGACTTAATTTAACATTTTCTTCTTTGACATTTATTTAAACAGCATACTAAATGTTTTCTAATCAAAGCTGGAAAAATCACAAGAATAAACTGTTTTTATAAGTTCCTCAAAGTTAATGGAAGTAGAAAAAAAAAAGAGTCCCAACTCAAATTTAATTTATGTGTATTTTTGATATGTCAGCTTAGTTTGATAATTTTTTATGGATTAATTACTGCTGAATCATTAAAACTGAAACTAGAGAACTTCACTGTGGGTGCGGGACCAATAAGTAAAATGTTTCCTATCAGTAACACTTATGATAAATGTGTGTGGCCCTATTGCCTTACAGCACTATTTGGCCATAACTCACACGTATGGAGAAAACAAGAAAACTTTGGATCTTCGGCAATTAGAAAATGTAGAAAGAAATGTGACAGTTGAGTTTTAACAAGAAAATAGCTAATACATCTGTAATGTATGAAGATAGCTATGCTTTTCCCACTAGTTATTCTAGTAGATCAGCCACTGAATGTTGTTTGCATAAGTTCATGTACATATGCCAAAAACTTAAAAGTATAAATGTATATTTCTGTGAAGTTAATGGAACTGAAGTCAGCAAGGTTCTTTTGGTCTTTGGTGCTGGAAAGTATTGACTCAAAGTTGAGGCCTCAATTTCTTCACATTTAAAAAAAATAATACAAGCATTAACTTTGTGCTGTTGTTTATAATACTGAAGTTCTTGAATCTGATATGTTTTACTATGTATACCTTGGTATCAAATACAGAACTAATTCAATATTGTCAATGGCATTTCATATAATACAGAAAAAATTCCTTTTTGACAGAAAAATTACCAAATGCTTCCAAGCAGATCAGTTTGGCACTTTTATAGACAAGAAGGTGAAGGCTCTGTGTGTGTTTTAGTAGCAAGCATTAGAGGGTCATTCAATCTTTAATAACTTTTTCTTTACAAGAAAAAAAAATGTAAAATATTTCCAGGGAAATATTTTAACATCTGTAAGAATTTTCATTTTTAGAAGGCTATCCTTTGTGTAAAGAAATGTTCTGTGACTGATAAAGTCAGATAAGAAATTAAAACATTAATTGGGTTTTGTTATCTCTAAATGGATCTTGGCAATGTGGTAGAATCAGTTTTTGCAAACAGCTTTGCTCTGTCACTCAAAATTCCCTCTTCCAAGAATTAACGTGTTACAGAGGTAAGAAGTTAGCGTGCCATTATTGTGGTGGTCTGTGCAGTCCAGTGCAGACCATACTAAAATGAAATTGTTTGGTGATGTCATGGTAAAACAAAACTAAAGAATAAAAATACAGAAATAGAAAAATTAAAAAAAAAAAAAAGGCATTGAGGGAAAAACAGTAAAAATTTGAAACATTTGTCTTGTAATTTTTGTTACCATGCTATGTAAATAACATAGATGAGACTTTTATGTAAATATGCTCTTATTTTTGAACCTTGATTTTAACTTTGCAAAGTCATGAATGGCTTCCAGTATAAGGAACTCTGTAATTGGTAGCTGTAGCAAAAGGTTTGTAGATAGAGAGAAATTTGGAATGCCCTGCTGCATACTTGTTTAAAACCACAATGAAAACAAGTGAAAAGTCCAATCTGGAGAATCTTTTCAAGTTGAACTGACTAGAACTTCTAATATCTCTTCATGAAAGAAAAAAAGCCCTTACTGTTACCTAATGAAAGTGCTTACCTAGAATAGTGTATTGGATCATAAGACAAATCTTACTTCTTATCAATACATCATATTATTTATAAAATATGGTACCTCCTGCTGATAGTAATACCAGAACATATTGCATCCATCTGAAAAATCTAGTCTCTTCTACAGGATCATGCAGTAATGTTGTCCTGGAGAAATGAACCTAAGGTAGTCACAAACCCGAATTGTGCCGATTGTCTGCTCTTATTATAGAGGCTGCCAATGTGATTGGATCTTCCCAGGATTTCTATCAAATGCTGGAGCTATTTAGTATTGCATTCTGCTATACTGGGGAGGTTTTGCCATTTCAAGAAGAGAACTGAATGTTCATTGTACTACAGAGGGGCAAGGGACTTGTGTGGAGGCATTTTTGATGTACTAAATATGAATTACTGCCATTGACATGTTTGAGCATTTTATATTCCAAATAACTTTCCTTTACCTGTCTTCCTCAATAATAAATCCTACAAGAATGAACCACATTACACACAGGTCTGCATGTATTTTTAATTTATAAACTAACATCAGCACAAAAGAAGTAAGTTTAATTAGGCTGTCTACGAAATATTGGGGACAGGAGGGCAGAGGAGACCTAATTTCCCTGTTGGAAGATTATAGCATTTTCTCATGAGTTATTTGGTTTATACTAGTGGGGACTGTCAGTATGATATTTTCAGCCTATTACAAAAAAAAATTAATTGTGGTAGAAAAGTTCTCAGGACTTACCTCTTACAGCTGGCTGCAATTTTTTTTAGAATCTGTCTTAAAACAGAGCAGTATGTAAATTAGTACAAACCAAATTATTTGTGTAATGCTTTTTTTTTATTTTCTTGCTTTGTGAGAGAGAAGAAATATGGTGCGTAGGCCCCACTGGGACAGCACAGATGCTTGGAAGTTTAAGAACATTCCCAATACCATGGACCATGTTTTTCCTCCAGTAGATTCAAACTGAAGATCTGATTTGAGCCTTACACATGACAGTGGAGTGTCACAGTCAGCAAATTCTCTAATCTTTTCAGATGAGGGACAAGCCTCTTTTTTAGTTCATGTGCTTTATAATTTTTACTTCCAAAGTTCTTGTGTTCATCCCCACATGACAGGAAAGACTTTGAAATCTCATTGTTTGTTATGAGAGGACCTTTTTTTTCAGTGCTCTCTTGTTTATGTGTGAGATAAATAATTAAGTGTTTCAGCTGCCTAAGATGTCTGCAGATGGAAAATAAGCCTTCATGGTTTAGTGGATGTATATATAACAGGATAGAGTGTTGTGGAAAAGCTCACCTGCAATCAACTTGGTTTGAGTGCTAAAAAGGCCAAGCCATAGTAGGCCTAATTTATGTAGTCTTCTCTTTCTGTTTTATCTTAGAAATTATATATCAAGTCATGCTTATATTAAAAAAAAGTAATGACGATATTCTAATCAGGGAACACATGATAACAAAAATAAAGGTACATCAAACTACATCCAATTCAATAAATACTGTTCCTTCCATGTAGCTTCTAATAGAAAATTCATTTTTTAAAATACTAGGTTTTGTAGAACAGACAGATGTCAGAAGTTAAATAGTCTAGACATACCAGCTAACTAAAAATATCAGAATTCCCATTAAAAGTTCACTTTGCAAAACCACAAGATAAAAATCAATTTGAATTAATGCAATTTAAATTATACTGGTGTTTTCTTCTGTGATGTATGCACAAGTCAAGTCTTACTTAAAAAAAAAAAAAAGATTAATTCAATAGAAGGAAGAAATAAAAGTGCCAAGAAAAAGAAAGGACTTAATTATATCAGTATACATTTATTTCAAGAACAGTGATGTAGTTTGTAAACCGGGTTAAATTTTTCATTCGTACAAGCAGAAAATCTGGAGGTTTTTTCTTGATTTGTATCTCTTTAAAATAGAACATGCACCACATTTTGTGACAGAAGAACGTAGGCTTCCAAAAGCAGACAAATCATTTAGAATGGCAATGTCCTAACATACATTTTACTCTGGATAAAGCAAGTGGGATAATTTTATTACAATGAGTCATACAATTAAAGTGCAAGAACCCAGTAAGTTACTGAGGCATAACTGTGAGGAATTTTTTTCTCTGTTATGTAAATCCCTACATTTTGGTTGTGAGTGGCTGATTTGCATAATCACAGTACAGTTGTTTTTCCATAACTGAACTGTGTATAAATGTCACTCTAACTTAATTGATTCTTATACTTAAAATCCCTATTTATCTTTAATCTGCAGAATTTTTATTCTGTTTACCAGAAGGTGAAAAAAGGCACCGTCTCTGCTTTTACATTTTGCATTTTAAATATAGTAAATCCAACAACTGAAGAAAGGGGGGAAACAGAGCAGATAAAACAGCACTCATTCTTCTGAAAACAAAATGCATTAAAAGATTATATAAGATACATCAGTTCTTTCCTTCTTCCTTCTCAGTGCTCTTATATCTGGATCTTTGTCTACAGGCTAGAAAAATATCTGCCATATATTTACAGTAGGTATGTCATAACAAGACTGTGATAATGGCAGCAACAGCTTTTGGATGGAGACTTTACATGTCAAGATACTGATACTAACCATACACAAATAAAAATTGACATAGATTACCGTTAGTTTACTTAATAATTTTAAAATCAAAGTGATGTTGATGTGTTTTCTAATGGCACATGCCTGCATGAATAGGAGACCTCATTCTGCCAGTAAACAAGACGGCAAAAATCCAATAAAATTCCAGCGTACATCTGATTGAATAGTGATGTGCTGTTAATGCTCATGGTAAAATCTGGAACAGCTATAATAGCTGATTGCATTGAATCCAGGATAGTGTCATTACCTCCATAGTAGGAAGATATTGCATATTTCTAATGCTCTTTGCTGTCTTACATTGTAATTATATAAAAAGTTACATTTCTATACAAACCATATTCTGAAATACTTGGCTGGCTTGCCACTCTGTTTGGCCTCAGTAGCTGGTGCTCAAAATCACATCTTGTACAACTAACTGATAATCCTCCAAAACCAGAAGCTCAAATCTGTGATAATTTAGGCTAAAACCTGATGTTCTGTGCAGACTTGTTTCACGTTCTGTTTGCAGAAAAAGTTTTTTTATTTCCCTATCCTTGGACTAGTGAATAACTGTTGAAACAAAATGGGACTGGAGGCTGTAAAGAGAACTGTAACAAAAAATGTAAAAATAACGGTAAGACTTGGGTCTGTTTAATTCTAAATAATATTTTAGTAAGCTGACTACCATATTTGGGTAATTTAGCAAATAAAGTAATTCTGGATTTATATATTTAGCTGTTTAAGTCAAAATTGCATCGTTCAGCAGTCATTGTAGAAACATCTCATTATTTCTTTCTCCCTGCTGGTCTCTGCTATTTTGCCCTTCTTCCTTTCTTGATTGATCAGCTGAGGTGTATGGAGAGTGCTTATTGCCCTCTATAAATGACAGTAAAGTTAATTTCTTAATTTTTCATTCGTATGTGGCATTAAGATTATCAGGGAGTTATCACCAGATTATGTCTGTTATTAGAAGATTGAGGGTTTAGTTCATGGGGTCTTTCTGAAACTTAATTTTTATAAGCTGACAGCTTGATCATTTGCAGAAAATGAATTCATTAGACTTCTCCTAGTGGTTCCCGGAGCACAGGTGTCACTGGTACAGGGAGGAGATGGCACATTATTTTCTAAGTTCATAAGAAAGATACAAAATACTGATAATAGAATGCTTTCAGATTTAGAAACAGGATTAATAGTTTAGGCATACCATAAAGTCAGAATAAAGTTTGCAGGAATAGCTATGATTTATATTTTCACAGCACATGCCAGTGTTAGTCATTGCCTAATATCTTAGCTTAGCCAGAAAAAATTGAGTTTCTGCTTCAGAGATCACCTTGAATAGTAGCTGACTGCCTGTAGAAATGAGGACTGTGTATACATATGTTTATATGTGTATGCACATAGATTTATCAAAACAATAAGCAGAGTTCTCAGCCGGACATTGGCAAACTCTATTTAGGTATTTTGGCAAAGAATGTTTGTATGGAGAGATTCATAGAAGATAAAGAAGTTTCTTGATATTTAGGGAAGTCCAAAGAACAGTGCTGGAGGAAGCTGGATGTCATGAATTCAAGTCTTCTTTTCTCCCTTCCTGTCATAAAATCATTCGCAGCTGCTTGTGCTAAGCAAATACATTCAGCTTTACACTGCAAAAGAAATAGAGAAAATTGAAAATAAGAATTTATTTTGGAACACAGAAGTACAAGACAGAGCTGTTACAGTACAATATTAGATGGGGGAAAAATATTATTTCTAAAAGTAGTAATTTAAATGCAAATATCAGATTACTTTGTTTTCTCCCTGAAGCCCCCAGTCCCAGAGTATAGATGAGAACTTCAACTCTATTTTTTAACGTTAAATAAAATTTCTAGATCTCCTGCTGATAAGGAAAAGCTTGAAAATACTGTCCGCACACATCCAGAAGACACAAATATCATGAGACAAAAACAGTTCAACTCTGTTATTTTATAAACTTGTAATATGAAAATGCTGTGGTTATTTCTAAAGGTCCAGCATATTTTGATTGCTTTAAATGAGGAATCCTGAAAACACAGCTTTTAAATCCCAAATGTCTAAATAGATACTAGGGATGGAAGAATGGAAGTAAAAACCCATGAAGTAGATTAAAATCCTTGTCTGGAAGGAATAGAGTGTGGCCTGAGATCCACTGAGTTGTACTCTATCAGTATTTTAATGATTGATTCTGTCGTGCAGAGTTTATTTATATTTTTACATTATTACAGTTTACAATCCATCATATGCCTTCTGATAGGCTCCCCTTAACATGTCCTCTTCTTAAACTTCTGGATTCATGACAGCTGCCAGTCTGATCCTCATACAGGCCTGAGCGAGGAACCTCAGGCTGTTGAAAGTACAGGCTGCTCTAGTGTGACCTAGAAGTGCTGCTGATGCAGACTGGACCTGGATCAAGCACTGGCAAGCACACATGCTTTCCAGGAGATTACATAAAATCATTGAATGGTTTTGGTTGGAAGAGGCCTTACAGATCATGTAGTTGTAACGCTTCAGCTATGGGCAGGGAAGTAATCTCCTCCAATCAAAGCAAACTCAACCCGTCCATCTGATGCACTTATGTCCAAAGGGGTTCCCTGTTCCAACTCTGGCCACTGTCTTGGCTTCTTGGACAAGCCAAGGAGGAAAGGAGAGATCAGAAGAGCAGACTCCTACAGCTTGACTTGAACCAGAGCAGCAGCTGCAGCACTCTCCATCCCCAGCATAGAGAGCGTGTCACAGGCTAAACCCATGTCCTCCTCGGCATCACCTTGAGAATGCACTGTCCTGCCAGAAAGGATATGCTGTCTCTAAGGCAGTTAGTAGCACACTGGGAAGGTAACCTCAGTGTCAAACAGAATGATACATTATTGATTGCATGTGTCTGGAACACCCTTTTCAGCAACAGCAGTTGGTTTTGAGTTGTATAGTCTGAAAGAAAGGGAAGGAGAAGCAAGTTCTCCTATAAAACACAATGCTGAAAACATTTCAGCAAAATATAAGAAAACAAAACTCCACATTTAGATTAACTTTTAAAGCCAAGGGGATGAAATTCATCCATAGCAGAAACAGGGTCAAGCACCTACCTTTGGTTTGGTGATGGCATTTTAACAAGGGGTGTCAGACTACCCCCAGGGGTCTCCTCTGGCACATCACTATGATTATTACTTTATATGTTACAACTACTCTGGTAGGTATTTTATTGCACTATAGATATGTCAGGTTGTGCCAATGCCTTATAAAGGAGTAGAGGATTCAATTTACAAGCAGAAAACTGAACATGGTTGCTGGCTTACTTTCAGTTCTGGGAATGTATCTTAAAATTTCATTACTTTGTGTGAGAGAAAGTGCACTAAAATTGTGTTGACATGCATAAAAGAAACACGATCTTTGTTAGCCTTTTTCAAACTTACCTGCATATAAAATGCCTACAGAATTACACATTATCTGATATAATTGTTTGTAATCTTGCTGTAAAAATAAGAGTTCATGGAACAACTGTTTTGAATTTAAAACTGAGAATACATTTAAAGATTGATTCTCAGCATTATACGACATAAGATATAAAAGGCACCTGTGACTGTGGTTACTAGATTTTCTTTTTAAAGGTGTGGTTTAAATGCACAGTGAAAATATAGGAATTGCTGTTAAGATTTATATTCCATCCTTACCTCAGCTACTTCTGCCTAGGCACAGTAGCAAGCTAGAAGATATTCCCTCATATTTTTATGAGAACCAAGAGTAGATAATGCCACTATTATTCTGAGAAATCGTTGTAAGTTGGCACAGCTGAAGAACAGAATGCCATTTTTGTTATTAACTATTCTGCTTAGAACTGAGTGAGTTTACTGCTGAGAATTGTGCAAACTAAAGCCATCTCTGAGGGATTATAAATATATAATACCCTCCTTACTTTGGTTAATAAGGGGTTTTTTAAGTGTTTAACATTTTTTAAAAGACACGAGAATGTCTTAACTTATGTATGAATTAAAATACCTCGTCATCAGTGCCATGTGCCAAGGTGGGTGAAAAACTAAGATACTGACCACCAAGAGGTGCTCTCAGGAATACTGTAGATACACAGCATCCTTTCATGCATTCATTTTATCTTTCTTAGTCTTGGCTTTTATGTCAAGCAAGCTCTTGAACAGTTCTAGATCTGAACATCACTACTTCCAGAACATGCAGCCACTTTGCAAGACCTGTGGAAGTGGCCTCAAATATTCAGAAGAATCTTGGAATGGGAGGACTTTGCTCTGACTCCATAGAAGGAAGCTGTGGTGCTGAACTTGAATGACTGCCTCATGAAGGCTGAATTCCAGCTGGCAGCTGAACAAGCCATCTGCCTACTCTTGTGCAGATTTCAGAATCTGAATCTACTCTTAATTACCAACTTCAACAAGAGCTCCCTAATTCGCTCACAGCCCCTGTATCATGTGGGGGCATATTTCAGTACTGTAGCTGGCACTGCTTTCCTATTGCAATGAGAGCCACCAAAATGAAAGATTAAGGTTATCATTTCAGATGGGAAGGGCATGTCCGCCCATATCTTAAAAAGGACCTTCAGAAATTATTAGGCTTTCTACACTTAGCTTTTAAGAATCAGACTCTAGAAGTTGAATTTACAGATCTGAGTTAAATGTGTTTGCCCTCTTCAGAGTGACACAGAAATAGGAGGCCCAGGTTTATTCAGAAGGAAAAACTGGTCTATGCAATACACCACATACTTTGATATCTAGGAGGACCTCTAAGGTTAAGCCCTTTTAACAGAGAGATTCACAGCCTTAAAACACTTTCTCTGAGCTTAGAGACCTGGTTTCTCTCACTTTGAGAGCAATTGTTTCAATCTTCTAGCAATATACAATCTGATGAAGAGTAAGACAACTCACTGGACTAGAGGCCTGGCTGAAGGACAGCATATGCATTTTGTTATGAAATGCCTTTGGACAAAATGAGCAAATAACACCAAGTATTTAAAGCTCCTTGCACTTAAACAAATGCCTCACACAACGTTTCAGAATATGACAACATGAATCCTGCTTTTTTTTTTTTTAGCTGTTCCTGTAGGAAAGGAAGATCCAAGTTTTCCAGGTTCATCCCTTGGTTTCCTTTAGTGTCAGGAAGACCTGAGGCTCAGGTACTTTAGACTGCAGCCTGAATGATACTCCTGAGTCTTGGCTGGCAGCTCCTTTATTGTCAGTTTGGAGCAGCCACACAAACCATCTATTTGACACAGGGGAGTAGGGGTGTCAGCTCCTTGAAGGGGAAGGAGAAGGGGTATGTGAAAGCTGGTGAGCTGCCAGTTGGTTTGGAAGTCATTTCCACACAAGAAGCTTGCTTTATCCTAGACCTCTGTCAGGACCATAACCCCTAGAGATGTACACCAATGGGGAGGAAACCTCTAGGATCAGGACAGGTATCAGATTTTTTTTATTATTATTATTTTTACTGGAAACAGTTTTTAGAGAAGAAATACATTCTTCATGTACTTAACAATGTTGAATAATTTTTACACCTTTCTTATAGATACTTTTATGGTCCTTTCTTTCTTTCCATATTTCAATGGATTTTCTATTTTCCTTCTGTGTTGTTTCATTTATGTATTTATTAACACTTTTTTCCTAGTCAGAACTCACATGAAAAATCATCACGAGCAAAATACTTGCTAATCCAGCACTCAGTCTTGTTTATTCTTTAGGTATCAAACACACATTTCCTCCCCAAAAAGCTATTTTATCATGTTTTCTAAGACCTCAGGACTCCATTTTCATCAAACATGTGCTTTAAGCTCCAATATGGCATTTCAGCTCTCAACCCTGGAGTCAGTTGTTTTATTTGTTTGTCTATTTGTTCATATATGTCATGGGTACAAATTTACTTTCACCATGAACAAAGAAAAAAGGACAGACAAAGATAAGGCAAGCTTACTATTCATAAATTTCAGCCTAGCAGTGCATTTTAGATTACAAGTCAGTGATAGTGATCACTTTATAGGAAACTATTCCAGAATACTAGTTTCTAAATTTGCTTGTCTCATGAAGTATTTGTTCATGAGTTTTAAGTCTTAGGACAGTGAACGCCAGGACAATGGGGAACAGTATGATGGGCGGAGAGGACCAGTGGACAAAAAACACTGTCTGAACTCAGGGCACAGTGAAAACATAGCATGAAGAAATGTCAACATTGACCTGACTATTTTGAAACAGCCATGCATTTATTTAATGGTGACTGTAATAGTACAAAAATATTCCTGCACAATGCTCTTCTTGATATAAATATAGGCATGCAAATGGAATATGCATAGGAAGAGACAAAATGGAAAAGAGAAACTAATTACAACAATCTCTTCTCTATTCAGTTAATGCGTGAACTGAAGTGTTTTAACTGTGCAACATCCTTGATTTTCAACAGCTCATTTTTGTTAGGAACCTACTGACAGCTGGGCTTTCATTCTGCAGAATGCACAGATCTGTCCAACACCACTGCTATATCTCAGAAAACTGTCTATGATTTTCTAATGATAATGACAAGAAGCATTTTATTCTGTTGAAGCAAATATTGATCCTGGTAATTCCTGTTGGAAAAAGAACAGAAAATATATCCTCTTTAAAAACAACCAACCAAACTTCTAAATTGTGTCCCAATTACATAAAATAATTAGTGATACCAAATCCCTAAAGGCATAGC
Organism: Sterrhoptilus dennistouni; assembly: GCA_013397095.1. Classification (NCBI taxonomy): domain Eukaryota; kingdom Metazoa; phylum Chordata; class Aves; order Passeriformes; family Zosteropidae; genus Sterrhoptilus; species Sterrhoptilus dennistouni. The sequence continues at coordinate 3,110,963 of VWZU01008857.1, read as the reverse complement.
AAAGCTAGCTGAACCCTGCAGCAAATTGGTAAACAAATTTTTTCTTGTTTTCAAGTCTTTTTTTTTTTTTTTACTGACCTGCACCTCTCCTGTAAATAACCTAAAAGACAATAGGATTGCATTCTTACTTGATAGAGCCAGCCAGTAAGTGTAGGATGGGTATGCAGGCTGAGTCCAGGTATTGGAATGCTGCACAGCAAGTTTTAGAATCTCAAAAGGTTTCATCTGGTAAAGTATTTAAATGTGTAGTAACCTTTAAGCTCCTGAATGGTGCATCAAATTAAATTCGTTACACACAAGTGGTTTGAAGGATCAAAATTGTAAATAACATTTCTAATGCATCCTGTAATTTACCTGATGAACTGCTACATTGATTCTTATTTTAATGTAAATTATTTTTACTTTTGCTATTGTTATTTTAGTATAAAATATTTATTTTATTAAAAGTTTGTAACTGTACAAGTAATGTAATTTTAGAGATGTGTCACACACATATAGTGGTAGCAGCAAATTTCTTTGACCTTTCATTTGATTTTAGTGGGCTGCTTGCTGAGAGTTGTACCCACTTTTCACTTGGCCTATTATCACAGCATACATTTTCACGATTGTTGTCAAAAAAAGAGCATTTAGGGCAGTTGTTTAGTTAAAATGATCAGTAGAGTGCTACTTTGAGATCATTTGGGAAGGGGACACACACACTGAAATTTTCCAGTGGAAGCCTTTGGAAGAATGTAATTACCTCACTTGGGACTTGAGCCAACCCAGCAAACATCCAATTTCCACAGATGTGATTGAGGTTGTTTCCATTTAGTTTAATGAGAGTTGGATGGGGCTGTAAGGCGTTACAATCCTTTAGGGAAAATCCCAGGGGATCTCTCATCACCAGAAAAGCTGAGTATGTTAGTTTTATGTTTCCCCCAAAGTACAGCAGCCCTTGCATCAGCATGTTACCACTGCTGTTCCCCAGAATTACTGGCTCAGGAGGAAGCAGGAAACCATGGTGCCTCTTTCTGTGCCTGAGAGGGATTCAGGATACTGGCAGATTATGTTGTTTAGCTTCCTTCTGTGTTTAGGTCATCCATGAGTGTTCAGTTGCTCAGTTCAGTTGTTTAGTGGATGTACTGGAGTGCTGTAGCAATGAGCAGGGAGTGGATGTGACGGTTCACAAATTCCTCCCTCCTTTCAGCATCGAGTGGCACTCAGAAGCATTTCAAAGTCAGCATCAGACTGTTACAGGGTTCAAGATTTTTTTCACTGATTGGACCCCAGCAGTGCTTTGGTCCTTGCAGACAAAATTATGTGGCCTTACCATACAGTTCCCAGATATAACTTAATAGACCTGAATTGTCAGGATGTTTTATTACAGAAGTTTGTTACTCATACAGCATTGTCATCATGCGAGTTGGGAGCCAGTAGCAGATTGAAGTGTCAGTGAACTCCTGATATGGCAAAGCAATGCTGATATTCCCTGCTTTCCCACAATATTTTATGAGGCAAGGAAAATAAAGGGTTTGTACTGACATTTTGGGAGTAGAGGACTGAGAGCTATAGAATATCTCTGTTCCTGTCTTGATGCTAGGTGAGTGTAAAATTGCCTTTTCTAAAACAAAGTAATAATCAGTGATATCTCCAAGAAGGTGCAGCATTTGCTTCCACCAGACAGGTGACCATTAATGACAGTCAGTGTATGTCTTCACAAGCTCCACATCAATATGTCTGATACTCTGAAAATTACTGTTGCAGAGCATGTTGACAGGATATATGGCTTGTAAGTATTAGAGGTCACGTCTGTGGTCTGAAAGTAAATGATAACCAATTTGAGACTTACATCTCCAGTTCTTCAGTCTCTTTCATCTACTGCCTCTTTTCCTTTCTTTTTCCTGGTACACTCATCACACAGCATCTTCTCATCTCATTTACACCTCCTGCCTCTCCAGAAAAAAAAGCAGTTTTGCCTGTGACTTCTGTGACCATTACAGGAAGAAGAAGGGGAGTTAAAGCCTCTGAGATGTTTCTTGACATGGGTGAGAGCCCTAAGACTTCCTGCCAGTGCTAGTCTCTGCTCTGTTTTCTAGGCTGTCTGCCATAGGATACTTTTGATGAAAAAGAATAAATGTAAACCAGTATTTGTCTACTTTTCCCACTACTTCACACAAAGCTTGCTAAGAAGGACTGGAAAGCTTTCAGCTAACATTGTAGCAAAGTGAACTGAATACTGATGTCTATTTTTTTGGTAGCTTCAGGACAAATGTACAGAAGTTATAAATAAAAATAAATTTACAGAAGTTATAAGGAAAGGATTAACTATTTTTTTGCTTGAGACTAAGAGGGTTCCTATAGGGGTAGTTCTTTATTCTTTGAATATTCTGAATGTTCCTGTACTGACCCATGATCTAGAAATCTCACATCCCTGCTCAAGCATTTTCTAACTGCTGCTAGTTGCGCTACTAGTCGGACAAGAAACATTTTCAGAAGGAGAGACAGAAAGTGTGTTGTGTATGACCTGCCATGTCAGTGGCAGTCAGCAAAATAGTGTGTGCCCTCAGATAAGGATCAACAATAGAGACAGGATAAATCGCAGCATTGCCAAGTTTAGAGAGAAGCCAAAGGAAAATTGGTTGCAGTGCTGGCTCACGGGAGGTTGTTCCTGGGCAGGAGCTGGCTCAACTTGAAGGCATATGAGGCCAATTAAATAACTCCTAGCCATTTGTAAGGGGCATGTCTGTCAGAGCCTGCTTTCATGAAGGGATAAAAGGGCTATTGATCAAAAAATGCAGCCTTCATGTTTGCCATAGTTAAAATACTATGACTAGGGAGTTCTTTAATAAGGTTTGTTTTGGGTGGTATTTTGATCTCTTCAGTGAGGTTGAGTTTTTGGAAACCACTGCAGAGATACTAGATCTCTGAGCCATTAGCAGTGAGGTAAATGGCATTTAGTTTTGCTCCAGGGAAGGATTTATTCTTTCATCAGGTGTCACCTCTACCATGATGTGCTTGAATAAATATAACTCGCTTTGCTTACATTAGTGGTCTCTCCTGGGACAACACTGCCAACATAAATTATTTATGATTTGAGACGGATTTAACACTAGTCACAGCAGAAAAGAATACTACCTTCCAGAAGCACTAGCTATTGCAGGTGACAGGGACAAAAACTTTATCTTTATTAAAAGACTATTTTTCACCATAACAATAAAATCTATCAGTCTCTTTTTACCTCTGCCGACTGCACTTCCCATATAGTATAGTGTTTCTGTACATAGGCACAACTTTGGCTCTGAAGCTCTACTGAAAAGGAATATTAATGAGGACTTTCTTTCACTCAGCTCAAGGACAGGTACCTCATCATCTAGCTGATCCAGGAGTTTGTGACAAGTCTGATTAGAAAGAGTCATCTCAAAATAAGCAGAAGTTATCTTCTGGTTTCTGGAAACCCTTTCTGAGATTTCACCCAGCAGACCCTAATTTTGCTGTATTGTAGAGTAATATGCTAATGTCAGCAATCAGAAAATAAGGCAAATTTTGGCAGATTTCTTTCTGAGATAACTTTGGCAAGACAATATTATTTTGCTTCATTCCTTAGTTATTAAAATTATTGAAAAGGCAGCACAAGGTTAAGATGCAAATTTTATTAAGTGTGGTGCTCACCAATATAGTTGACTTGAACTCTAGAAGTAAGAAGCTTTACATCAGATGTCTATGTTGTTTTTAAAAATAATCTCTATTTTTCTGTATCTTGTGTCTTTACTGTTTTTACCATATAAAAATTACCTTTCTCTATTTGGGGTGGCTTAAAACTGTGCTGATTTAAAGACAATTTACAGGTTGCTGAGCCCATGATAAAGCCTTCATATATTGTAAAAGCAGGTTGCCTTATGAATACTGTACATTGAGTGAACACAACAGAAATGTGAGATCAAATAACCAGAAGAGTAAAAAAAAAGATAATAATAATAAATAATGACTAGTTAGTAAACTAAATAATGTAATAAAACAGTAGAAGAGTAAATGCAATGTCCTTAATGTGATGTAGTTACAGCCACATGTATGTACCACACTCTAGAAGCTATAAATTTCATTGGAATTAAAATATATAAGAGTATATTAAAATATATATATATAAATTATAATGTATTATAAAATAGAAAAGTATTTGACAGTTCATTTTCCATTCCTTAGGCAATGTATGATACCATGATAAAATCATCAAATCACAGAATTGTTTAAGTTGGAAAAGACCTCTAAGATCATCAGGTCCAACCTTTGGCCCATCTCCATCTTGTCAACTAAACCCTAGCACCAAGTGCCAGGTTGTTTCTTAATGACTTCCGGGGTGGTGACTCCACCACCTCACTGGGCAGCCCCTTCCAATGCTTGACAGCTCTTTCAGTGAAGAAATTCTTCCTGATGTCCTGAACCTCCCCTGGCTCAGCTTGAGGCCATTTCCTCTTGCCCTGTTCTCATAATCTGGGAGAAGAGGCCAAACTTCACCTGGCTACAGCCTCCTTTCAGGTGGTTGTAGAGAGAGATAGGGCCTTTCCTGAGCCTCCTTTCCTGCAGACTGAACAACCCCAACTCCCTCAGCCACTCCTCACAGGACTGGTGTTCGAGACCCTTCAGCAGCCTGGTTGCCCTTCTCTCGTGCGTCTCAATGTCTTGACTTGCAGTGAGGCACACAAAAAAGAGCACAGTTCTTGAGGTGTGGCCTCACTGGTGCAATACATCAAGATATGTTATGAAATACATCAAGAAACTCTAGATCTGAATAAAATTTCTCTTCTATAAACACTTTTTATTTTCAACTTTTCTTCATATTATATATTTAGGAGAAAACACCCTCTTTATTTTAGAAGTGTCTGTTACCTTGAGGCTTTTTAGTGTAGTGCATGGTGCTGCTAACCTTCAGTGCACATATTCACAGAGGGGAATATTCATTCTGTTGCATTGCCCTTGTGACAACCTATGCAACACAAACCTCACCTTAATGCAGGTTTTATGTTGGTGAAAAATGCATTTTACAAGCTTCTAAGATGGAGTAAATTTCACACTGGGATATAGAAAAATACCATGAAAATTACTACTTGATTAGCAATTTCACTCTGAAAATTAGTTACGACTTAGCAAAGTATCTCTTTTCTATAAATCACCATAGTTATCTTTCCTAGGTTAAAGGAATGCTCTCACAAACATGCAGTGTTTTTTCCCTGTGTATTAGTAAGTTCTCCCTAAGACATAATCCTACAAACATTGTTCAGCGTAGTTTTGCTGAAATTAATGTAACTATTTGTAACTGAAAAGAATCAAATTGCAGCTCTACTTACCAGGCAGCAAAGAAAATTACTTTAATGGGCCACTTTGGAGACTTTTCATCATTTATGATTTCTTTTTCCTAACAGAGCCCTCTATGTGTGTTTTTCTAAACAACAAGCTCAATTTTCACCATGGGTTTTACTTGTCATACCTATTGCTCTTCTACTTGGAGGTTGTATTTTCATTCTTGGAGCTAGTGGGACTACAATGGAGCTGAAGAAGGAAAGGGAGATGCCAAGTGCTGTCACCAGTTTTTATTTTGTAATAGGAAAAGTTGCTAAGGCACTGCCAGGAGATGAGGAAGAACATGGCTTGCATCTTAGCCTAAACTAGTTTAAAACCATGTATCTTACCCCACAGAGAAGAGGGAGCCTATAGCCTGAAGGTTAGACTGCATGGAGAATACATTACTCATCTGTCTCACTGAGGGTGGCACAGAATTCCTCCGTGGAAGAGCCAGGGACTCAAAAACACTGTTCTCTGGGAGAAGCGATTTAGCCTCTGGCGTATATGGGGAAAATAGCTCACTGGGTAGGGTTCCAGCTAAGGAAAGAGAAGTCTTCAGAGCTCTACTTTCAAGCCTATTTTCATTTTTCACACAGTGAATATTTCATCTAAAATGGTTGGAAGACTCAATTTGCTGACCTCTAGGAGAGTGTCATATCCACAGTATAGTTTTTGCATTTTGCATTTTGCTCTCATTCCATTAATCTGTTCTAACACAAAGTGTGGCCTGATATGGAAAATTGTCCAGGAGTATAGAGCCATGCCTGTCCCACAGAGTGAAGGACATATTGGAATCCAACATTTTATGGATATTAATATGGATTTTTAACATTTTGGTAATCTAGTGAGCCTTGAAAAAGGATTAAACTATGAGATCTGGAGAGCCTCTTACTATGCATGGATTCAGATTCCTGCCAAGCACCATATATTTCTCTCTTTGGCTTTCAACAAACATAGTTACTTTAGGTTGTAATAGGTCAAGACAGTTTTCTATTATCTATAATATTATCTATTTCTCTAAGGTGGGAATGCAGAGTACTTTTTACTACTAGAATACCTTATAGAAATCTGTTGCGATGACAGTTTCTTTTCATTGGGATTTGTCCTCCTTTGACCTTCTTTCCTGTGGCTATATCTGGTTTACACATTTTAAGACAGTTTTCCAGCATGAGATTTCTAACCTGAATTTTTTGAGAGGGAAAGACATTGTTTTGTTACCTTGTTGCAATTTTAGATCTCAGTGCTAGAATAGCTTATGGCTGAATTTCAGTTGAGAACAGTAAGTTTTCTTACTGAATACAATGTCTGTGGAATGTTTATTTGCCACGGGGAAAAAAAAATTTTTAAAGGAATCGTTAGACAGGACAAAGTTTTGATGGTGCCTCATTTTGCTGTGAACAACTCACATCAGTAATGTAACACATTTGCGAAAGTATTTTTTTGTAGAATTCTTCCTTAGTAAGTGAGGCTAAAGGATGAGTTATGGCTTCAAGCTTTTTTATTTTTTCCAGCTGTATCATTTTGCATAATGAAAGGACATAGCCTCCATGTGGCCTCCATTGCTGTTGTGTTGTATCTATGGATACATTATCACTGCCTCTCTGAGTGAACAATTCCAAAGCAGCCATGGAGAATTTATTTGCTGATTACTCACCTGCTATTAAAGTGGTTCCAAATGAAGTGAAATGGCAGACACACTGGCTCTTGGAAGCTCTGTCCAACTATAAAAGGAATTCTGTGTGTTCTCTGCAGTGCTCAAGCAGCTTTGCAGATGCACCATGTTTAATTAGATTAGTTTTAATTAGACTGCAGATGCAAAGTTGCATCTGTGTATTACTATTAGTCTTTTTTTGAAGCACTTTCAGCCAATAACAAACCACTATCTCATTTGCATTAATTTAAATGTGTTAACATTTTGGTTGCTGGAATAATCACTATGGAAGAACATTTATAACTTAGAGATAAATCTGTTATTGTCCTGTGGCACCATATGTAGAAAATTTAGTAGCCTAAGAGACAATCATGCATGGAAAGATAAAAAGGAAAATGCGCTGAAGAATTAATTGTCTCTTAAATAAATCTTTCTGAGATGCCATTTATACTTACTTAAATTCCTTTAGAGCACTTAGTTTCCAAGGCAATCTTTGCAAGCTTTGGATTTTATTGATTGCTCATCTACCATTAATGTTTATTTTCTTTATCATCTTTTTATTTTAATTTCTTCATGCTTCACAGAGTCCATTTTCTTTTGCTGCTTTTTCCTTTCTGTTCCAAGCTTAACTCAGTTCTGAGGAGGTGGAGGATTAATTGTTGATTACTGGTGGTGCTATAGGTTTGAAAGAATGGTTGATCAGCTATTGCAAAGTTCTTATTAAGGGAAAGCTTTTTTAGTTAATAGCGGAGTACTTGCTAGTGGAATTGGAAATCCGAGACAGAAAACTCACTGGACAGAAGTCATCAGAAACACACCCTTGATTTCAGCAGACTGACTTTTAATTCCAGGAGTGATTATTTTTTCTAGGCATTCCCTGGCATTCCTGTCTAATTTTTTTTTCCCTCTTTCTGGCCAAACCGCAGGTTAATCACTTCAAATCCATTAAAAATGTATTTATATAGAGACAGTAGCAAGAACTCTGCTGTGTGCTTCTAATGTTAAGATTTGACGATTTTTTCTGATCTCTTTGATTAGTAGCAATGAAATTAATCCAGTAAGAATAATAGGGTTTAATTAAATGATTTTAGTAAGCAGGATGAACTCTTGAAAATGAGGGGATGCAGTGGCTTTTAAATAGCAGTAAGAAAATGTGTCCGTCAAGAGCAGGTGCTAAGGCTGGCTGTAAATACTGGAGCAAAATATTACTAGAGTGAAAAATTTATTTTGTAATTAAATTTATGCCAGTTTCAGGAGAGGAGTGGTGTTAAACACGGTATGGTGTTAAATTCATTGCTCTTGAGGTTTAGTGGCATTCTTTGTGATCTTTAAGCCTGCTGGCTTCCCATTTTTAAAAGGAACATAACACTGTTCTCTGATTATGCAACTCACAAATCATTCAGAACACAATTCAAAGATAAGCAGTGAACATGGAGTGGTGTCAACCAGAGGACTGTAGATTCAAGCTCAGTATAGAACTTTACAGTCAGACCCTGATGACTGTTTTCTGTGGCAAAATCAAACCAGAATGTCTAATAATTGACTTTCAGACCTGGCATATGGTTCCATTTCCTATTCTCTTCCCAATTAGAAGAAGCTGTGATGTTTCAGCATTAAGTTTTCGATGTGCCCTTACAGGAATGCTTCACTTAATGCAAAAAGTCTGGGCTGGACACACTTGTAGGATCAATCTGTGCAGAGCACAGTCAGGGTCAATAGCATGGAGGAAAGGATGCTCCTTCTGTGAACTGAGCTCATACAACTAGATCCCATAAGGAATGTAAGTGCAAGAGTAAGTGTAAGAGAGAGGGAATTTACTTATTTCTCTCACATCCAGGAAGAATGACTGACATAATGTGAGAAAACCTTGCAGTCTGCATTTAGTATTACATTGCTGGCCTTCAGACTCAGCACAGGTGGGAGTCATGGGATCTCAGAACAATGAAAAGCCTCCCAGGCTGGCTGTCCAGCAGCAAGCCAGGTGCAGGGGTTTAAAATGGAGGGTTTTCATCTGAAATCCCTAACACATCTCAGAGCAGCAGGCTGGTTCACCTGTCTATTTAGCAGTGGGGAATTACAATACCCCTTTGAAGGACAGATGCCTACAGTCCTTGTTTTGCGTGAATGATGGTAGGAGTAAAACAAGGCCAGGTCTTCTGATATTAAACTGCTAGCACAGCTCACCACTCTTTATGTATAAAAACTTTATGTATTAGTTTTATTGTTGGAGTGTTCCTCCAGGAAGTGGAGAGACTTAAATTAAATGCCTTCATCCAGCCAGAAGATTTAATTTATGACAGCACTTCTAACTCATGCTGTAGTAATGGCATTGTGTAGGAAATAATTCAAATTATAAGCCAAAATCAGAGGGGAGAACAGATTTCTGGTCCTCATTATCAACATTGCTGAATTTTAGAATCAGCAGCAATCACCAAATAAAATGCAGAAGTTGAAGAAAAGTCTTTTTCATGATTCCTCTGCTGTCCTTTGCATAGTCATACTTCACCCTCTACTTTACATCATCTTTTTTTAAAAGGGTGATCAAAATAGTAGGCGAGATTTTTAGGGAGAGTTGCTCTCTGAAGTGACACACTGATAGTTGTTTTCGCTTGACAAGTCCACCAAAAAAGTAGTGGTACAGACTGCCTCTGTTAATCCACACTGTACAAGAACATGTTGTGCTGTCCTTCAGGATGATATATGAGCTATGAAACAGGTTTCTTTCATATTCCCATTATCTGAATGTGAAACTAAAACTATCACTTTGGGTTACAGCTATAGCAGTTATAACACACTCTCCTGGCCCAGCTGAATATAAGGCCTGACTAGAGCTCATGTAAACTAATTATTTAGGCTAATTAGCAGAAGGCTAAAGCACAGTATGAAAGAAAACATATTCCAGGCATGCTGAATTATGAACTTCTAACATTGGCAAAGTGAGAAGTGCAGCAGCAGTGAGTGTGGTATACGTATACCTTACAGAAGTAAAGATGAATGAAAAAAGAAACTGTAGCATGTAGGAAATGTGGATTAAGGCATCAGATGCAGTCCTTTCACGGATCTAAAATGTTGTATCTATACATCAACCATATAATATTGAGGCAATTTCAGTGATGTAACATGAAATTTAAAGACCTCTATGCATGAATGTGTCCTTGGTTCCTTCAGCAAACTGACCACTTTTCCAAGAAATGCAGATTCACTGATCTTGTACAGGTATCTTTTAATGCCCCTCAGGAACAGTTTAAATTTCTTTCAGATTGAACAAGTAACAACAGACTTGAATGCCCAGCATTTGCATTGAGTGTTTTGGGGAGAATTGTGACCTTACAGTGGTACAAAATTTCAGCTCTTATTTTTATGGAGATCAGAAAAAAAGCCATGGAATTCTTGTTCTAAAAATGACAGTCTTCCTTCCTATGGAGCATGACTCCAGATTTTATTAGATCGATTAATGAGGTCAAATGATGCTTTTAGACTGGTAGCTAATGTAAACCAAATCTATTTATCACTTTGGCAGTGGTTCCTGCAACAACGTTAATGATCATTACAGCATTTATGGTTATCCACTCAGAAATGGTGCTTTTTGTGCAAAAAGACACAAGTTAATAATCAATCATCATCAACCTCATCATAATTGTGCTACTAAATGAGCTTCTGAAAAAGAAAAGCAACATGGCTATTAACCTTAACCATACCTTGAAAATAGATTTTTTCTGACAAAAGCCACTGCTGATAAAAGCTTGCAGCCTTGATAGCTTCTTGCAAAATAAAGGAGGTCAAAAAACAAGGCAAGGGCCCAACCCATGTTTAGATTATTTGCTGCAGTCTTTTAAAATGAAAGTGAGCACATAAAAAGAGAAAGAAAGGTCACAACCTGCTCTTCTATTAAATAGCAGGTGAAAACGTTTTGTCTTAGGGATTTGAGTTGTATACAGTCTGTGAATAACCAAATTAAATTTCATTTTTCTGTGTTAGCAGTATAAGTGTCTAAAAACATGCAGATTCAACAAAACTGTGTGTTTATATGTATTCTTATACATATCATGGTGATAGCTGTGTGCTGGTGGAACAGAGCACCAGCTGCAAAAGCTGTTGTGTGCATTCGTACCAGTTGTGCTTTCTTGGCAAGTTTATCTTGGCAGGGAAGGAGCAAAGGGATTTGTCTTCCGTGGTGCTTTTTTGAGGCAGAGGTGAGGTGTGATACAAGAATGGATTTGTCTTTTTGTCCCAGCACTGGGATGAGGCTTAGGATAGCTGGTTTGTTGGTACCTTTTCTCTCAAATTTGCAAAACTGGTATAAATATCCAACCTGCTTAATAGATAGAGGTCATGAAAAGATTTTAGTTTGAATGCCTGGGGTGCCAGCCTGAGACCACTGAATCCTTCAGCACACACCCCCAGGCAGTCTGGCAGACCACACTGCAGAACAGATGGCCCAGCTGCCCTGACCAGCCAGGCACACACCATAAGCCAGGGCAGCAGAGCCCACAGTTCATGAACCAGCTTATGTCCCCAGTCTCATGAACCAGTATCATGTCCAGGAGCTGAACAGAGTGTCTGCCAGGAATTCTTTCCTGCATACCCCTGCATGATTGATAGTGTTTGTATGCAATCTGATGTCCTTTGGAAAAATGCACACATACAGCCACAACCAACCTTGCTTAGTTCTACTGCTGTGAGCTGAGCCATCCTGAGGTGGAATAGCTCAGTCACAACTCCAGCACCCTGCTCTCCCTCTTTCTATGACACATACGTGGTCTGAGCTCCTGCCTGTGTATGGTACACCTCAGGCATTGCTGGCCATGCACCAAGACTATGATTACCTGGCAATCTTAGCACCCAATTGCATTCAGATTTGAGAGGGCACTGAAACAGAAAGTGCATCTTATTGATGATCCCCATGAACATGTGTGTGGCTCATGCTAACTGTACCTGCAGCAGTGGCACCTAAGTGTTACCAATGTTGGTATTACAGACCATAAACAAAAATGATAAACCGTATGTGATATTTCAGTTATGGTGACTAGGGACAGGGAATTTAATCTCACAGTGAAGGTTCAATGTGAATGGGCTTGCCATACAACCATTTCTGCAAAAATATAGACCAGACTATATATTCTTATCTGAGGCAAACTACAGGTGCCTCAATAGCACAGTCAGCTGGGGCACTTCTTTTGGAGGGTCCTGGCAAAGAGAGCTGCTTCGTTTCCTGTGTCCTTTGTTTCAGGACCCAGCCATAGCCATAAGCTTGGCCACTGGTGAGATCTGGAGCTGCCAAGCTGTCTGGGTGGCTTCTCTCCAGAAAGAGGGCATTCATGTCCTAGGTGAACAGGATCCTAGGAGGATCTTGTTGGGAAGATAGAAGAACTGTTTAGCAAGGGCCGTGCACAGGGGAGCTCTGCAATGTGCTTGGACACACTGGATCTGGCAATGGGCATGTCTGGTGCATTCATGTAGGCTGGTGGTTGGGCAAGGGGGCAGCTCTTGTGGGCAGTCAGACCAAGATGGGCACATGCCCACCACACAGGCTTGGGACCTTTCACTGAAAAGCCTCTCAGGCAAGATTGTCCTTTTATTTCATGTGTGCAGTGTCTGATCTGGTGAGGCATTTTTTCTGAGTCAGTGCCTGTAGGCACTACCCACACACAAATGAATGTCTATTAATAATGACAATACTTAATGAAAGAATCTTGTTCAAAGTTTTAGCTCTACATTTAAAATAACAGATCAAAAAATGCACATATGTGGTTGATTTTACTGAGCATACACTACTGCCCAGTGGAAGAAATAGCTTTTTGAGATACATTCCTGTCACAGAAAGAAATTCGGCTTCTTATATGGTCAATTGCTGCCTACGTACTGCAATTGTACTAACATAATTCTTTCTGGAAGAAGGAGATTGGTTTTGCTTTGCTCCTTGATTGTTTTTATAATTGATTTATCAGTACTACAGCCATGCAATTAATTTTTGGTAAATCATTCTGGACACTGAAGATATTAAAAAGGACCCCAGCCTATTATAAACTGATCTTTCTCACTGTTTATTATACTTAAGTATGTGAATGCTTCCTGTTGAACCAATTTGGAAAAAAATAAAAACACCAATAAAGACTTTTATGTCTGAAAGTATTAATAAATTTTTTGAAATTAACTGTTCCCAAAATCCTTAACTGCAGAAAACTGCAGTTTCTTTAATGAGTGGAGGGCATATACAATGTCTATATATATATCTATATAGATATATAGATTATATAGATATAGATATAGATGTAGATATATATATATATATATTACATTCTAGGCTGTAGAAGAGTGTTTTTAATCTGTCTTTATCTTACCATTCAGAGGGAGAAATAAACAAGTTCATCAGAGGCCTTTTCAAGGGCTGGATAAAAGCAGAGATAAGAACCTGTTTAGTATCTTTTCAAAGTCAGTACTATACCTCTCCTGTGTAATGGTTAGAGGCAAAAGGTACAGTTCTAAAGGGAAGACTGTCATACTTTTATGAAGAGAATTTGATTGTTTACAAAATAGAATTACTTTACATTTTTACATTTGACCTGATTTCACATGCAGAGGCAGTAAATTTCACTGAGAATTTCACCAGATTTTTTAATGAGGTAGAAATTGAAATCTGAATTAGCAACAAGGCTAAGGAACAGCAGACCTGTTTCAGTGGGCAGGCTCATTGGTTTGGTACTTGTGAGGAGGGAATTCTGTTTACTCTGTGGTATCCCATAAATCAGTGCTTCATCTGAGCTTATAGATTCTGGTTACAGTATTGCTGTCTGGGTAGTAAAGTGGCAATCAGGAATCAGGAAAGAAAAAAGATTGTTTCTAAAGCTTAAAGTAAGAAGTAGACCCTGAGATCAAGCTAGAGGGGAAGAGGTGCTCCAGGCACTGGAGCAGAGATTCTCCTGCAGGCCATGGTGCAGCTTGTGTTGAGGAAGGGCATGACCTGCAGCCCCTGGAGGTCCACAGGAATGCAGAGTTTCACCTGCAGCCTCTGGAGGACCCCACAGTGGAGCAGGTGGAGGCCTGAAGGGGGCTGTGACCCTGTGGGAAACCTGTGCTGGAGCAGGGCCCTGGCAGGACGTGTGGCCCCATGGAGAGAGGAGCCCACACTGAGCAGGTTTGCTGACAGAACAGGTGACCCCATGGAGGACCCACTCTGCAGCAGGGTGTTCCTGAAGGACTGCACCCTGAGGGAGGGACGTGCTGGAGCGGTGTGTGAACAGCTGCAGCCTGTGGGAAGCACACATACTGGAGAAGTTTGTGGAGGACTGTCTCCCATGGCAGGTACCCCACACTGAAGCAAGGGAAAAGTGTGAGGAGTCCTCCCCCTCCAGGAGTGGGAAGGAGGGGTAGAGACATGTGATAGACTGACTGCAAACCCCAGTCTCTGTCCCCCTGCATCACTGAGGAGGGGGAGGTAGAGAATGTTAGAAGAAATGTTGATCCCAGGAAGAAGGGAGGGGTGGAGGGAAGGTGTTTTAATATTTTGTTTTATTTCTCACACCTTACTTGATTCATAAGAAATTAAGTTAATTTCCCCAAGCTGAGTCTGTTTTACAACAGTAATGGGTGAGTGATCTTTCCATGTCCTTATCTTGACCCAGGACCATCAATGGTATTTACTTTCTCTGCTCAGATTAGAAGAGAAGGGACAGAGCAGCTTTGGCCAGCACCTAGGATCTATCCAGGGTTAATGCACCACAGCAGCAGAGCATGACAAATGAAACTCAAGTCTCGTTGTTTTTGCTACAGATCTATAATGATAAAATTAAGTTTTAAGGTTCCAAAGGCTTCCACAAGGCTGGAATATTTTCAGCAAGGCATGTCATGTACCCTACAGATAGTAACTGTTTCACACCAGGGTAGGAAGTGCCATGTTCCTCCCCTTCTCAGCAGCATCACTCTTTTGTATGAAACATCCATGCAGAAAATCTGACAGTGGTCCTCTGATTTGCTGCTTAGGAAGTAGCAGAGAGAAATAGATGCCCTAAGGGCTGAGCAAGGCTCCTGGCACTGCAGTAGCTGAGGTTGCCAGTGAGATGTATTGGAAAGATTACAACCTTAAGGGACCTGATGCTGGGATGCAGGGCACCTCTGATGTGTGTGTGGTTCTGCTGTCTTACATAGCACCCAATGCTGATGATTTGGTGTGCTGAAGGGCTTCCCTCTGGCTGTGAGTTTGCGTTGCCTCTGTACTAGCAGGGCCTCAAGCAGTATGCATGCACCCCAGGGTGGCACTGGGGGTGCCTCCTCTGGTGGTACCCAAGGTTGCCATTGCACCCCAGGCCCTTGCTTGCACCATGTACATGACATCCTCTAGCCCTTAGCTCCCTGTACATGTGAGTGGGTGCCTAGGACCTGCAGTTGACATGAACTTTGCTGCTCTGATGCTCTCATGCTGTTTCTTGTGTTTGAACCAAAGTAACTTTATTTTGTATGTATGAGTGTTTCCACCTGTGAAGTTCAGATACCTACCTTCTTTATAAGACACTTTGTGATCTACTGGTGAAAATTGCTATATATGAGCTGTTTCTATTTGAGAACTTCTAAGTTAATATTAAATAGCAGAAAGAAATAAAACTGGTTCTAACTTTCACTGGGAAATTGATGTATTGCTCCAGTGTTTGTTATCTTTTAATAGTAGCTATTTTCCTTTAAATCCTAAGTCATTGTGTAAAAACATCCTGTGTTAAGATTGTATATGTTAACAGAACATTGGCAAACAATGAATTTCTATAAGTTCATCTTGTAAGAATTCACTCATCTGTTCCTCTTTGAAAGGACTTTATCCCTGTATAGTAGTTTATAAAAAATGTATGCAAATTAGCTCTGTCTTCCTACTCAGTGGAGTTCATACTTAATGCAGGAGTTTATAATTGTCATATGTAGTCTGCATTACTAATTCTAGAAATGTGATTCCACTTTCAAATATTGAAATATATGACCAATTGTCATGTTCACAGGACAAACAGGGAAAATGTGATACAATCTATCCAAATGTTCAAAAACTTTAAAGGAGTATAAGACTAATGTTCATTGCATACGATGAAACTAAAGATGTATAGGCAAGAATGAATAATAAAGAAAATCAAACATACATAAGCATTATTTATTTTTCTCATCAGTTTCATTATTTTTGAGGCTTATTCTCTTGATTTTGGAGTCTTGTGATTGATATGACTGGAGTATTTTGTCCCTTTGAAACTTCCAGTTAAAAGTCAGATTTTTTTTACTGTTCTTTTTTCCTAGAGTCTATCAGTTGAGGTTAGAGGTGCAATATATTGTGGATATCACAAGAAAAGTGAAAGGTGTTTGTAATGCCTTGAGAGGCTACCTGGAACAGAGGGTAGACAGTGTTAAAGGAATAAAGTAGGTATTTATTAAAAAGGCCTCTCAAGAATACACCTTGGGCAGTAAAAGAGCCTGGCCATGGCTACACCCAAGATGGACAATGGATCACACATTTTAACACTTTTATAAGTTTTGGTCCATTTACATGTTGGGGTTATTTGTCCAATTACAGCTTCAGGTTATGAAGTCCCACCCTCCCAGTTTGCTCTCCTCAGTCCTCTGTTGGGCCTGAAGCTGCAATGGTGTCCCTGGTTCTTGGGCTGGAAAAGGGTTGTTTTGTCTGACTATGCTGTGAAGAGGACGTACTAACACTTTATATGAAATTCAGAGTTACATAGTAATGCAGTACAGAATCTGGAAAATATGAAAGCTAAAACCTAAAGCAACATTTTAACCACAAAATAGAATTGTTCGCATGATGCAAAGCAGTCATCTCAGATTTCTACACATTTGTTTGTTGTAGTTGAATATTAGCCTCATAGATTATTTTGTCCCTTCTCAAGGAAGTATTTGGCCTCAACTGTTGTTAATACATAGAGGTTTTTGAAAAGTATTCAGCACACCTCTCTGTCTTCCAGGGATGGTTGCAGGCTCCAGCCTTTTTCATCTTTCCCAGCTGCTCATGGTGCCCCAGTACTGTCTCTGGCAATTTTCTAAATCTTGAACTCATTTTTCATTTTAAAAGTTTTATGGCAACAGATGTACGAGCCGGTAAGAGTCATCATTTTAAAAATATTATCTCACAGAATCGCAGAATATGCTAGGTTGAGGAAAAGACCTTTGAGATCACTGAGTCTGATCTGCGATCCAACATTACCTTATCAGCTAAACCATGGCACTGACTGCCTCATCAAGTCTTCTTTAAACACCTCCAGGGATGGTGGCTCAACCACCTCCTTGTGCAGCCCATTCCAATGCTGAAACACTCTTTCTGTGAAGATTTTTTTTTCCAATATGTAGCCTAAACTTCCCCTGGTGCAGCTTGAGGCTGTGTCTTCTCATCCTGTCACTGGTCAGCTGGGAGAAGAGACCGACCCTTGCCTGCCTACAACCACCCTACTGGGTTAGAAAACATCTTTCACCAGTCATACCTTTCCCTACACTGTTTTCTGTATGAAGTGACCTAGAGGTTTTGCTGGAAAGGGGGGCTATTTTATTTGTCACACTGGTCAGCATTACAGTCATTTCCAAGGGACATGCTATGCAGCAGGAAGCTGGGCTGCCGGTTCCTCCTCTGGATCATTATGTGCCAGATGCTGTGTATCATCTTTCATAGAGGGCAGTGGAAGAAATTGCTGTATTTGCTGGAGGAAGTGGGAAGCAGGAGCAGGTGGGAGGGCTGAGAGCTGTGAAAGGGTAAGAGAAGAGCTGACATCCCTGCAGAAGCGTTGCTCTGCTGGGAAAGGCAACCATGTGCCAGGACCACAGGAAGGACCTTGTGAAGGAGCCATGTGGCCACCAAAGAGGTGGTGCCTTGGCTGAGCTGAAAATGAGCCCAAGACAGCAGCCCCAAGTGAGTGACAGTGACAGAGCCAGCAGAGCGCAGGGCTGTGCTAACGCTCTTCTGCTCCTAGTCTGTCTCATTTTGACTGGGGGTAGAGGTTAACAGAGGAGCTGTTTTCATTGTAATATTTATATAGATGAAACCTGACATTTAAGCTTGAAGGCCTTTGCAATCTCCCTGAGCTACTTCTGCCAAGTAGGAGACATCTCAGCAGATTTACTTCCTCTCTCTGGGTGCTTCACCATCCTGTCTCATCTGGACTCTCCCATCTTGCTTTCTCTTGCTTTCTCTCCCATGTGTCTCCAGAGACAAGGGGCAGAGGAGCTGATGAGACTGAGCAGGAACTGGAGGAGAGACACAGCAAAAAATGTTAAAAAGGGAGACACAGACAAAAATTTGTACTCTGCTGGGATAAGATACAGTGTTGGGTAATTGAGTTTTACTTTGACAGAACATATCTCATGCTGTAAAAGGTGAATTAATACCAGCAGTAATAAACATAAATGACTTGCAAATTACAATAGTAGGTGTGGTTTTGCCCTCAGGTAAATATCTTAGTTCTTTTATGCATTTTGACTTCCAGGTTTTGAGCATACAGTAGGCACATCATACTCTCAAACAGCCCAAGCACCTTGGCTAAATTTGTAGCTGTATCAAGGACTACTGCTAAATTCAGTGTATGTTTATTTACAAAGAATGGAATGTTCAGTCACAGAAATTTTGCATAATTTTGCATGATAATGTCTAAAAAGCTATAGGCAGGGATATATTCAGTCAGTGAACTCATCCGATCAGTGCACTTCCACGGACTGTTATTTTTTGTGGGGATCTTTCACTGTCAGAACATACCTCTTTTAGCAGAGTTAAGGCTTCAGTAGCTTCCATAAACTATTCACTGGAAGAATCTTACGCAACTGCACATGCTCAAAAAATAAAGGGGAGAAATACAAGCATGAGTACATTCATTAAGTTATTTAGTAATGGTTCTTTCTAGTGATGGGTCAAAGGTAGCAGCATGAAATTTAACCAGGAAAAAAAAAATGTTGCAGTAAATGTAAGAAAATAAAAGTAGTATTTTGCAAACATGCTATTAAAACAAAAGGTCACACATAAGAGTGTCTGGGGTGGAAATGTAGCTGTATAAGCCTGAATTCTAGTATTTAAATCATCAGTATACATAAGTATGTATTTTCAGTTTTTGTCATTCATGGGTCATTTTACCATGTATCAGTGTTTTCTGTTTCTTTGCATTGATCACCTTTGTAATCCTTCTGCTATGGTGGTGGTATCTTTTACCTGGGTCCTTGCTTTCAGGACATTTTCTCTAAGTAACTTCTAATGAATGTCAAATTGATTTCAAGAACAGGGTCCCTGGGTAATTTCTATACAGAAAGTCCGAATACGGCTACATATGAAACTTGCTCTCTGATCAGGAGCTGTAAGTGCAAAAAGCACTTATATAAAACTACAGTTTAATAAACTACAACTGCCAGTGCACCCATGTTCAGGCTACCAGAGGTTTAGATTACAGCAATGTGCTTCACATACAGCTATTTGGCAGTTGCAGCTTCCTGTTAAGCATCATGCCCCCTCTGAAACATAGATTATCAGTATTTATCAATTCCAACATGCTATGGGCCTCTTTTGCAGAATAATATGGAAACTGCCATTATCTGATGGTCCTTTCCTCTGACAGTTTAAATGGGGTTGCTTAATTACTTAATTGGGAATTTTTGGTGAACAGTATTTTTTGGTATGGGAGTCTTCACTTTCTAATTCAGCTCTTCTCTTCAGTTCTTCATTGACCTTCCCTCTACTTGTGTTCTAAGTTAGTAAAGTTTCCTCTGACATTTCACTCAGAAAGGGAAGAAAATCATCAGGATTAAAGATTTTATTCTCTTTCCCAGACTGCAGCACTTTGATGCTGTTACACATTTTGTGACTTCCCCCTTAAAGTCTTTCCTCTGCAGTCAAATGTCCTCCAAGACAGCTGATAATTTTAGATCATCTAACGGAAATGTCAGTTTTAGACCCAAGGCCTGTACCTCTCTAAGTATTTTCTGTAAAGCCAAATAGGGATGTCCTTATATAAAGGCCAAGATTTGTAGCTCTTAAATTGAATAGCTCAGTAATACATCCTTCTCTTTGAATCTAGCATGCTCAAAGGAGCAAGACTTAATGACAGGTTGGGACACAGGCTGTGCCTAGTGCAGCTCAGTAGAAGCAAGTCAGTGAAATGGAGCAGTCAGTCCTGAGGACTCAAGGTTTGTAGGGGCAGTGCTTTGGAGTAGGTTTGCTCTCGTGGGCTAATTGCCTTTTGCAGTTGGAGCATCATTAGGTGACCTCTGAGAACATATATTCCCACTCTGACCTTTGTGCCCTCAGAGATCGCTGCAGAGCACAAGTACAAGCATGATCTCTGGGTATGATCTGGAGATAAGCCTTGTAAACAAGGCTTCCAAGCCCAAACTAAAATGATAATCTAAGAGCATCACAGTTGCTTTATTTGTGAAATGTACCAAGTGCATCAAATGACCCGCAATATGCACACAACTCTGGCATTAGTGGAAGGAAGCAACAGAGAGGGATAAGAGAGCTCACATTTATTTGCATCCATGTCTGACTGTTGTTCAGCATGAGTGAAGTAGGCAAAATTGATGCCCCAAATGCCTTGATTTGACACATTCCTAGAGCTTACTCCTTTCAGTGCCTGCTATTGCCCAGGAGTAAGTAATGTATTTCTTTTTCTCTATACCCTCCTTTTACAAATAGGCTTCATTCCTGCATTTCTGACTAAAGTCCTAGAGCATACTCCGGACTGGATCAATAACACTAATTCAAGACCTTATTTACTAACTGCTACTCAGCAAATCCTCTCTTATAGGTTTGTCTTTAAGAGCTTTGTAGAATCACCAAATCACATAGGCATTCATGACAGCTTCTTCAAAATAAGTATTCTGTATTTTCCCAGAGGAGTAGAACAAAAAATAGCACTGAAACACCAGAAAGTTTACACACATATTAATTATCCTTAAACCAATAGCTTTTGCTCTGTCGCGTAGGTAAGTATTGCCTGTTTCAAAGCACCCCCTTGTGCAGGTAGTTGGTAAGACAAGTTGTGTGGGAAGCTTCTGGCTCCCTGACATCTTGATCCCTGGGTGAAGATCTGCATTTTCCAAGTCACCCACCCTGCTTCATCTGCCACAGAGGTCTTTTGTTCAATGGTTCATGTCCAGAGATCTCCTGAAGCTTCAAGCTGCTGAGCCTGGTCAACCTGGTATAATATGGATGGAGGTAGTCTTCAAAATGCGGATTCCCACTGTTGTCCACTGGTAAAATATGATACTTTGAAAATTTGGTATAAGTATGGGTAAAGTCCAACTGAAATTAATCAATATGGATCTTCAAAATGAGCCACTGCATAAACAGAGATTTCTTATGCTGTTGATAAGATTTTTATAGATACTAGTCACAGTTGGTAAACAGCAGCCTGAAAAATAAAAGGTTGCAGATTTGACTCTTCCAAATTGGCTAGTGACTTTAGTCTGTCCACCTGGAGATGACTTTATAGAAAAGTAGCTTTTGAAACCGTATCTGTTTCCAAATTTGAGGCTCCTCTGGCAGCATCATAAATTGGGGAGCACAGGTAGAAAAACTCTCAAAGTCTAGTACTTCTGGAAAATTTGTCAATATTATGTAAAGTTGTTAACATTTTAAAATTGTATCATGCTTTTGAAAAGAAACAAATGTCTCTTCAAAACCAATGATACCTGTATGTTTCACTTTTCTTAAATCTATTGTTTACATGCATTGATTGGGCCATCTCTGTCAAAAACAATGTTCAAATGAGCCATTTCCTTGACAGAGATAGTACACTTCTATTGGGAAAAATAATCCATTCCTTTTTATTTCTTCAAGTTTGAATTTTGCAGGGATTTTGTAAATGTCCAGATTTTGTGCCACCCCAATTTTTTTTTACTTTAGTGTTTATGCTTTGTTTAATATAAAAAAGAAGCATATTTTCTCTGAAGAGATAAGTAAGGAATTCTGCATATCTCTTGGTGTCCCAGATATTAATTCAATGATCATTTAATTGTGTTACAAGAGCTGTTGGGTGAAATTAAATTACAAACAAATGAGAGCATTGTAAAAAAAAAAAAAAAAAGCTGAGGTATCTGGAAGTGTTTCAAATGTTCTCCAAGGTACCCTACATTGTTCATGCTCCAGAGAACCAAGGCAGCAGTGCCAGAATACCACCCGATACAACACTTACAGCACAAAGGCACTTGAATTCACTACCTACACTACATACACAAGCTTTTTTACACAAGCTGGATGTATGTGTTAGGATATATGTTTATCCTATTAATGTCTACATTCCCATTCTCCTCAACCCATTGATTCTCACAGTTAACTGGATGTGTTCCTCTTCTCTTACATCACAGAGTGGCATCCTGCTGGCAGAACCCCATCCCGTAATCTTGCTGCTCCCCATATTCATGCTTCAGGCACTGCTGACAAATCAGTGAAACAAAAAGCTGATAAATTTGAGCACATCGTTCATTTCCTTTTGGCATAACTCCTGTGGATTATCTTAGATACAGTGTTATGTAAATGCTGTTTCAGGTGCTAAGTGTATAAGAGACTGAGTATACATGTGAAGTTTAGAATTTGAGTAGAGCACATAGTTCTTGTGAAAGATCATGGGTTTATATTTCTGAGTGCTGGGTGAAAACAATGTAGAAGAGTCAGTTGTGCTACAAAATTGTACTACATCAGAATTGAAGACAAAATTAAGTACTAATGCATGAAATACAGAATATAAGTTGTGATAAGTGCAGATCTAATACAACTTTAACTGCAGAATTGCTACTGCTGACTTCATAAAATACATCCCATAAACAGCTGTTAATCTGTTCACTGTTTGTCTCTTACCATTCATTTGCTTAGTAATCAGTTCTCATTTGTTCTACATGTGGTATAGCTTTTCTTTTATAGCAGTTGCATTTAATGAACAATTGGAGGCACAAAAATATTACAGAAATTATTGTTTAACTATTCTTCTGCATTTTTATCTGCCATTGGGGTCATTTGAATAAAAGTTAGAAAAGATATTCATTAAATCTAGAGTAAGGAAGGTGTAGATGCTCTGTCGTCTTCCTGAACTGGTAATTTGTAGTGGAAGTTCCAGTGACTATGCCTTGCACTCCTCTTAGCTCCTCAGGCAATTAATTTTCTCTATTTATACTGTCCATTCCCTTTTGTGATTCACTGACGTCAACATGTCAAATTTGATTCACTTTTTGGCTTTGCTCTGTAGCTCTGTATCATATTAGAGACCTTTAGGTAATGCACTGAGCATCTTGCAGACCAACTGAGTGCATTTCAAGATTTTTAGGAAAGAACAGTTTGCAAGATTTAAAATTTTGTCAGGTGTTCTGCTTAAATGTGGGAATCAGTGGTCATTAAAACTGATTTGTGTGAAGATAATTGCCTTCTGGAGTACTTGTGTTCAAGTGTCATCTGAATTGCTTTTTTCCAAAAATTCTGATCTTTAATAAGAACATTCTATGCTAGTAAGTGTTCTCTCTTATTTATTCATGCTTCAGCCATGTCCTGCATCCTGAACTTAATGAAAAAATGTAACACGATCTTTTGTTTATAGGAGAGTTTAGGTGAGAATATAGCTGTGTGCTGAAACTTTGCTAGTGATAAGGGCATGATGCCAAATAGGGCAAATGCCCGTGGATTGGACAGCCCTTTGTCCTTGGTCAGTCTTCACTGGTGACCTTGACCTGCAGCTATTGCGAGGAATCTGTGAATCTGTCAAGTGCAGCAGTGGGCAGAGGAAAAGGGCTGTTCATTAGAACTGACTGCTTGGATCAGATAGTATTCCAGAAAAGGGAAATTTCCAGTCAGTTCCACCCGATTCAGCCACAATGCCAGGTGGGTTGGGAAGATGATTAAAGAAAGAAACAAGTAATTGCTTAAATGTGCTGAGCATTTTACAGATTGCACAGTGTAAATATTTTGGATATACTGTTTTCAGATGGTTGATGAATCAAAATATCTGCAAGTGAGTTTGATATGTGTCACCAAGCTTGTATATAGATAGATGTGTTAAATTGGCATTGTATGGGCAAATGCTCAGTTGGGAGAAATATATAAATGATGACAGGATATTTTAGAAAGGATCTCAGGTATTTCTGCAAGGCAATTTCATTGAAAAAGGCTTAGCTGTGAGAGAAATGTGCTTGTTTCTAAATTTAACCCTACTAACAGTTTACCACGTTCTTTTTGTGTGTGTGTCTTTTTCTCTTCCAGTGCCACCTTGGGCCTTAATAGCCATAGCCATAGTTGCAGTCCTATTAATCCTCACCTGCTGCTTTTGTCTCTGTAAGAAATGCTTGTTCAAAAAGAAGAACAAGAAGAAGGGAAAGGAGAAGGGAGGGAAGAATGCTATTAACATGAAAGATGTTAAAGATTTAGGGAAAAGCATGAAAGACCAGGTAAAGTACCTCTCCATTTCTTGAACTTCTGGATTGCATTTGAAGGTTTCTGTTTGATGTGTCTAGAAGAAGCTGTGCTTGTTGTCTCAGTAGTGGCTCTGTGAAGAGTGGACTGATTGACAGCATCTTCTCAGTGGTATCACAAGGGATGAAGCTGGGTGTGGCATCACTGATGAAGCAGCTAGCCGATTTCCCTGCTCTGCTAAAAAATCATGAGCAGGCATATAATGACTCATCCTTCAGGGGCGAGTTTATCGTGGGTGTCCTGCTTGCTTCAAAAATGGAGCAACTGTGTGCAATTTTCACTGTACTTTTTTCAAGACCCAGTAGAGTGTTTGTTTATCTTACTAACAGTATTTTTGAGAATACATGATAAAGAAAAGTAGTTGTGAACTCTAAATTTCTTTTTACACAAAAGTTCAGCTGAGAAGGAGACAATAGTATAGAGGCAAAAGTGAGAGTCAGAAACAAGGGGAAATAATGAAAAAGGAAAACCACAGGGACATTCAACACAGTGATGTTTGGAGAATTCATTTTGTGCTAGAGAGGAGAAGATTAAACATGACAGGCTATACTTGGAGCTGTAAGGCAACTGAGTAACTTGGAGAAGAAGATTAATATAATGCCCTTTGAGAGCAGCATCGTTTTCATAAGGGCAGAAAAGCTTCTCCTTGAGATCTGCTTGGTGGAAGAGAAGCAGAGGTTGCAGGGCTTAATACTAAGGGCCACAGACTTGACTAATACCTTACTGAAAGAAAACAAAGCTTTTTATTCACGGGATTTTAGTAATGCCCTTCCTGGAGCAAACTGTTAGGAATAAGCAGCAGAATGAGGAGATAAAAATGAAGTATCTGTCCTCAAACTCAGAGATTTCCTAAGCTAAGAAGACAAAGGGCTAGATTTTTCGAAAAGGAAGGACTGAAGAAATTTAGAGAATTGGTTTGCAAACCCTCTTAAGTAGGAGCAAATAACTTTAAAGATATCACATAGTCAAATCTGTGTTCTCAAGACAACTGGGGAAGTTGTGCTAGACCAATTCAGGAGTGATAATCCAGTCAAAAAGAGAGGATAAAAGCATGTTCAGGAATAAGATGATTCCACAAGTTGGGATCTAGCATAGAAGAAAACTGAGCTGAAGCAGGTCGATCAGAAATACAAGTCAAAGCCGGGAACCCCAGAACTAAGGCCAGCTGGTCAGGGACAAGATCCAAGAAGAGAATCTTAAAGCATGATAGCTAAAGAGGCACATGGAGCAGTCCAGAACAAGTGGTGAAATACCACTGCTCAGTGATGGAACAGTCATCAGTGTGGCTCATCAGCCAGTCTTAAATGTCCTAGAACAGGTTAGCATGCTTTTCCAGGCATGTAGGATGTAGTAGGGGAAGAATAAAATCAGAAGAGGGGGTGAGGAAGCCTTACAAGTCTGATGACCAGCTGCAATAGATCACATGAGAGGAGTCAGAAAGGAGCTTAGGTAAGGGGAGGAAAATAATGGATAAATGTAGAGCTATCCAAGCTATTTCCAGTTTCAGTTTCAGAGACAAGAGGACAAAGAGCAAATGCTGGAAACCCTTACATCCCCATTGCAAGTGGAGTACTTTGGATACTGCACTGGTGCGCAGTTTCAGCCTTGGTTTCTCCTGGAGATAAAGTACTTCATGTGCCACACTTGTGTACTGGAGTGTGTGACACCAACACAAGACAAATTCTCACCTGAAAAAAACACCCTCAGTACAAAAAATCACTAATGCAGATGGAGGTTTTTCAAGGTTAGAAGGATTAGTGGGACTGACCTCAAAACACATCAGAGCAGAAATTTTGGGTTCCCCCTTGAAGAAATTATCCTGGTTTTTTTTCTCCATATGATGAATGTGAAACAAACTCCTCTTAAAGCACTCTGATTTAACATTCATCCCTGCATTTGATTTATAGAAATTATCCTGGTTTTTTTTCTCCATATGATGAATGTGAAACAAACTCCTCTTAAAGCACTCTGATTTAACATTCATCCCTGCATTTGATTTATAGACTTTGTTCTGCGGTATTAATACTAAGAAATTGTGAGATATTTCCCCGTCAATATATGAAAAATCAGATCATAAGTTGTTGGTTTATCCTAGGCTACTTTTAGCTAGCTCCTTCCATTGAACCCAGAATAATTTGGAAGAACTGCTTTGATTATGCTGATGGAAAAATTTCTTGAGAACTTTGTTATGTCCTGCTAATGATAACAAACCTAATACTTTGTCATAGGATAAATAATGTGCAATTTGTTGATTGATATTTATGTGGAATTTGTTCCATATCATGTAAGGCCTTTGTTGTATTTACAATGTATTATTAAGTGTTTTTAATTATACTCATTAGGACCTGGATAAATGACCATGGATTCTTGGAAAATAAGCATTCGAAATGCAAAATTACATTACTTTATTAATATTGAGTTCCATTTGTATCTTTTTAATGGGAAAATTTGATAAAAAGCTGAATCCTGCCTTTTTTGTCTACAAAAAGAGCTCAGACCTTGAAGTGTTGCACAGATAGGTACTTTAAGAGGATTCCATTCAAAATACTTGGTATAGTTATTTAAACCTACATTTGCCAAGATATTTTGGGATTTAACTAGTGTGTTTTGTTTTGCACAGTTAAACCTGAGGAGGGTAGATTCACAAGAATTGATGTAAATGTCAGACCTTTAATAAGTAGATCACCAACTCTCCAGTCACCTCTCCTCACTGTCTGGAATTTCAAACCCCGGCTAAAAGGTTCTTAAATTAGCACTTTAAATTCATTTCTAGCAGTCTGACAGTGTACAGATTTTAAGTCCTTGGCATTCAGTAACTTTTGCCAGCTTGATTCCTAATGCAACATTTTGGCTGTCATGTTTTTCTCTATGACGTGTTTTTTTTTTTTATTCTAGCAGTTAATCTTGACTTACCAGTGCAGGTTTTAACATACCTAGCTGAACTCAAGGCAATGCTAGATGTACCATATTTCAGTTAAGAGAATTGAAGCACTTTAGAGGCCCTGGCATAAAACAGAAAGGGGAATAAAAATAATGCCTTTTAGCTCTTCAAAGAAGCAAATTGTTAAAAAATTAAGATGTAGATCTAATGCCATTATAAAGAGCAACATACAGTACTAATGTTGTCAAAAACTGAAAAACCTAATTCAGTCATTGTTAGATGTGAACCTGCAAGTGCTAATTACTTCTGCCTTCAACTAAGAGTGCATAATAGCAGTTTCTAGTCATGTGGCTTCTTGCAGGATCTTAGTTCCCTAGGCACATGAAGTTGAAAGAGAGTGTCATTTGGTAAATTGAAAGCAACAGCTCCTGGGAATATAATTTTTATCTTAATCTGGATTTTTTTTTTTAGGAGAATTTCTGAACTACTTTTATTCATGCCCATCCATGCCCATGCCAAATCATTATAGGGCCATGTAACTTGGCATAGTTGAAGATACTTTTGACATAGAGACACAGTCAGCTCAAAAGTCACACATGATAGCTAGATACTACAGAAAGTGGAATGAATTTTTTGTCTTTTTTGGAATATTTTTCCGTCAAAATATCCACTTTCCTAAACACAAATTCAAAAGAGAAAACGTCTTATATGAAGATTATCAAAAAATGTAGCTAAAATGAGGTAGAATGGGAGATGAGTTGAAAATAAGGTTAGTTTTTCAGTCTTGAGATCCATTTCCATTGCAAGCAAAGCTTACTTTTTCAAGTTGAGTATGCAGCTCTACCACGGGCCACTGGGAGAATTAGATTCCTTCTAGGGAAGGCAAAGTTGTTAATGAATGTACAACTGTAAAAAAGGTCATTTCTCCATGTTTTTTACTAATGTTTGTGTGTGGATGTTTTAATTTTTATTTCTTCCTCCTATGTCCTCCTTGTCTATGTTGTGTCTCATGACTGTTCTGGATTGTCACTTTGCGGTAGGTTTATTTTGCTATTTGGACGCACCTAGACTTAAGCTCTCATGCATAGTCCCCTGACAGCTCTGTCTCCTTAGCAGAGATGGACATGTAGTAGCTTTGATACACACATCAAGAGGCTGAACTAAATTGATTGGGTATTTTTTGGTTGGGTATATATTTGGGGGGAGGCTGGAGGAGAGTGGAAGAAAAGAGGTTGTCATTTGTTCTATAGTTTAAATATTAAATCAAACTGTACCAGAAAGCTCAAGTTTAAAATTGACTGGCACATAAAAATGACTTGATAATTATATTTCCTTTTTGTATAAATGTCACCATATCAAAAGTAGACAGAAGCAATGTGTGTTTTTAATGTCTTAGTTTCTAAGTGTTGCTAAAATGACTGCTATCTCATGAAACTTGCTGTGGGCTCTCACATAATCAGTACAGTGCTCAGGCATTAAATACCTAGTGTTCCATACCAAAGTTTTTTAAGTGGTCTTAGTACAGATTTCTGTTAGTGCAACCTAGTGACAACTAGCACTAGCGGTTTTGTGAGATCTTCCCATCATGGTTTTCATCTTCATTACTTTCAGTCTCTACTAATGCCCCTGGTGGCTCCCACTGCTTTTTTCATTTGAGGGGAAAAAAAAGACCCTGAAGACTCTGCTTCAGAGATGGTGTAATAGCTTCAGATTTATTAGTGCATTGATACAGCAAAATTCTTTATTAAGCTCGGCCTGTGGGCTAAGAAAATAAATACACATAATCATTTCAATCACGAGCAGTGGCACTGAGAACTTACTAAAATTTTAGCCCTATTACTTGGAGAATTGTGGTCGGAACACTTTATTAGGTCACACAGCAAATGCTTTCTACAAAGCATTTGTAGAAAATGAGATTTAATAGTTCAGCCCTTTCTCATTGTATCAGGCTAAAACACAGTAACTAGTGAAGAATTTTTGGCTTACAGTATGTGTGTTAGGTTAAACAAGAGATTTGGTATTACACGTGTATGTACTACAGCCTGGGGTATGAGTAGTATGTTCCTGGCTCTGCTACTGACTTACTGTGTCCTTCAGGCAGCCACCTGACTTCTCTGTGTGTTTGTTTTTCCTTTACACAGGCCTTCCTTTTACATTGGGGTTATGCACTAACTTATTCAGAATATTCTGATCTATGTTCGTCTCTGAATAGCTGGTGTTATAAAGTGACATGACAGTGAGAGCTGCAATTGCACCCAGCCAAACTTTAACATATAATGGCTTTTTAAGATTGATTCACCTCATGATTCTAGCTGTTGATCATCAAATGCCCTTGCCCTCATGTAGCAAAAATACTGACAGAACAAAATTTTTAGTGTTAGATGCCCTGAAATATTTCAGAGTTCATTGACCTGTCAGCATGAAGACAATAGCCCAAATGAGGTCAGGATAATCCACACTGCCATCGAGAGAGCCTGGATTTCATTTGAAGCAACTCAAACCTTTTTTGCCAGAAAAAAAATTCAAGAGGGATCTTTCTGAGGGACAGAAGCTCTGTTGCTGGCAGTGGTCTTCTGCAATATTTGGTTACATGCTTGTATGTTTTCCAGTTGAATGCCTAGAGAATAGTGACTGTATTTATTCCACAGTTCTACCTGTCTTGGTGTCAGCATGCCGGTTCCCATTTGTTGTCGTCTTCAGCCCGTGGTGGCATTAATGCTCACTGTGACTTATCCACAATACAGTGAGACATCCTAATTCACACTGAGAAAGATGATGTGCTGCAGAGCCACTACAGTGGAGAGGGTTAGTCAGAAACAATGGGGACGAGTCTTCTTAGAAAACAAGCCAAATAAGTTTATTGTGGCAGTCAAAATGCATTGGCTGAGTCCTGTTTGTACATTTATTCAATCTCAGCCTTGACCAGTTCTCCTGCGTTTTCCCCTGCCTCAAAGACAACTGTGCAGTGTGCATAAAACTTCCTGGAAAGTATGAATAATGTTTATGAAGATAAAACATTACAGCTGAGTGTTTGTGTTCTACAAATAGGTTTCCTGTAAAACTCTTTCAAAATTTAGATTTATATTAGACTTTAGAAGCCTGAAAATATGGCAGCAGTATCTCTGAGACACAAGACTGAACTTATTTGCATTCCTGTCTCTTCCTCTCAGTCACTTCCAAGAAAACATGGGAACTTGCTTTGCATGCTTCCTGAGTTTGTTTTCCTCCTTTGTTAAACTATTTTTTTCTGTAAAATAATTATTTTGTTACTTCTGTTGTAACCTACTGTACTGTTAAGGTGATACAAAGATGCAGATCCTACTCATTCTCTTACATATCTTGCTTTCTAAAATGAAGGTCTTACTACTGGAAGTAAGCTTCTATTTTCAAGGTTGTTTTTTGCATTTTCTTGATTAACTGATCAAATTTTGAGTTCTTTATTCAAGACCAGAGTGTGCAAGTTCCTAATGGAGCGGCATTTATGAAGTATGCAATTAGTCCTTAAATTAAGTTACTTGAATCAGACTCTCAAGACATTTACCTGTATCCACAGACTATATGGAGAGCTGAACTCCTACATTATGTCTGAAGTTAGTGAGTATGCATAATCTAGAAGAAGAACAGCCATTCATATTAATGAGGCATACATTTTTTAAAAATTAAAATAAAAACAAAATATTTGGGAATATTTAATTGTTTTCTTTTTAAGCAAGGATATTTACTCTTTACAAATTGACAGATAATAAATATGAATAGCAAACAGCCTTCAAACATGAGAATATCAGGTACTTCATAAAGTCCTATTTAGAAGATAGTCAGAGGATTGTCTTACTTCTTTTTTAGGACCTAAGCCAATAGAACAGGTCCAGGTGCCAACTTTTTCTCCAGAGATCAAAGTGGCACTTAATAAATGATGTCTGGCTTTATTTAGGTTAATTTTCACTATCAAATTCATGTAGTTCTACTATATAGCATGATAGATTTTTCAAACAGAAATAAATGTAGTACTCTGAGTGGTCCTCCCAGGTCAAGTAGCCAGCTCTGTCCCAAAGCATGCTTCCATCTGGCCCACTGCCATTCATCTGGGGAGGATGAAGAACAATTGATGGAGCAGCATGCACTGGCCGAGCAGCCTAAAGCTGCCTCCCACTCACAGCCTGCTGCTCAGTGCAAGCAAGCTCTGCCTGCCATATGGCAGGTGGGGGCAGAGCACAGCAGAGTGCTTGCAGAAGTGCCTGCTACTTTTAGTGCACACACATGGGCCCTGCTTTCAAAGCTGAGCCTGGACCCAGAGGATGAACTTCCAAAATAGGCTTCCAGGTTGAGACCAGATTCATCTTTTTTCAGCCTATAAACACTGGCTATAGGTGTTTATAAAACATCAAAACCAGGTTGATTTATGAGCTTAACAGCTCCAACTTAAATGAATGTATTCATATTTTACACTGAACACCTTCAACATTTTCTGTATTTTTCTGTTGCACCAGATTAAGTTGGTATTTTAGTATTCAAACAATACAGCAAGCTCTTAAAGTGAACATGATGACCTCATGTTATAGAGCTCCTAAAGAAAGAAAACCTTTTGAATAACCCAAGACCATTTAAAAGCTGGATAACAAGCAAGGAAGCAATCAAGCAAGTCAAGGCATCGCATGCTGAACCCAGCAGGGTTTTTCTCATTGTGTGCATCAGTGTGGCCCACTGCTGGTATGTGAGGCCAACATTCTTACAGCAGTAGTGGCAAAGTAGATTTCACAATGACCAAAGCCTGGCGCAGCCACTGGAAACCCAGGCGCAACATGCTCTTTAAATTAATTCATGGAGAGAAAGCAGATGCTGAATGAATGAAATGCTGCCTCTCCTTCTGAGGGACTCTGATAGAGAACGTGTTACAATTGCAGGCTTGTCTGCTTTGTGATAGGGAAGCAGACAGGAGTTTTTAAAGGCTTTTTTTTTTCCCTTGGGATAAAAATTGGACAGATCAGAATTATGGTGTTCTTGAATGGGAAAGATATTGATAAGAGGTGCACCACTGTTAGTGGAAAAGTGGTCATTTCTAGTTGTGGAGAAAAAATTGCCTTTGCAATAAATTCATTGTTGGACATGGCACAGAACATTCTTGCTACAAAATCTTACTTTTTACTTTTTTCAGCTCACCAGGCATTGCACAAGTCTGAGGACTGGGCATCATTCAAACATTAAAACAATATTTCCTTCACCATTCCAAAAGAAATGATGGAGGGGCAGGTGGACATGGAAATCAGGACAGCAGCACGCACCATGCAGCTAACAAACTTACAGGCTGCAGTCAGTGTTTTGTGTTGCTTCCCAATGTCTCTCCTTCTTGCTTAATGGTAACTTGTTTCCTTAAAAGTGAGGCTGTAGGCCACCCCATGAACAGGACAAACCCTAAAACCTCTGTTAATGAAAGCATTTCTTTATATACAAAAGTGAAAGACACTTTGCATTTTAAATGGTTTGCAACATAAACTGGTCATTAACAAGACGTGACTCAGTCATGATTGTGGCCTCTGCCTCTCGGTACAGAGGCAAGCAAGTACACCTGCTGCCCCAGCAGCTTTGTTACATGAGTCTCCTACCACTTTGCTTTCCTGAAGCTTCTGCACACATGGAGTCTGGAGGTAACCAGCAGAGCTGCTGCCCTTGCAGATCCTCTCATTTTCTACACATAGTTTGGGGTGGGATTATAGTTATTTTAAGCCCTAGAATCTCGTTTGTGGTTGATAGTAATGGGGCAAACCTAGTGACAAGATGCAGGGGTTTTGGTGGAACTGAGCTGAAAGCAAGGGATGTTTGCAGTGTTCAGGACGCAGTGTCACCAGGGAGAAGCTTTTGTCAGCTCAGGGAATGAGAGGAAGAAAAAACCTAGGAAGTGTGAAAACCCGCTACAGGTTGTGGAATTTCAAAAGAATTGAAAACTAAGCATTTTCTTTAACAACTCAGAAGATGAGGCTGCAAAACCACTCTCAATAACATTATGGAAGTGAAGATGCAACCAGCAGATTGAACAGCTAAATTGCTCTAATTTAGCTCTTTTTGTTGTAAGAACCACTGTAGGGTAGTGGTTCTGATTTCAGTAGACACAGATTTATCACCTTGAAATGTTTGTACTGGATTAACACTTTCCTGGTACATTCCTATATCTGCTTACATATAAGTCTATTTGTCAGATACTTATACACATTTGAGAGGACACAGATGTTTCACGGTTGTGTGTTTCTGAGTATGTAGAGCAGAAATTAAAAAACTGCTTGAGTAAAATTCACGGTCAAATAATAAAAGATAAATCCAGTCTCCAGCACAATGCAATTACACATTGCTATTTTACATATTTCATAGAAAAAAACATTTTAAATGTCATTAAGTTAAAGAAAATGCTAAAGAAGACAAGGCTTAAATTCCTCTGCATCTAAATCTAGTCTTTCTGGTTACAGTTTATCAGTTGAAAAGGCTTCATGAAAAAGCTTGCTTATAATCTAAAATATTTTATTGTTTTTAAAACAAATAAAATACAGCTGCTTATTTTAATTGATTGTAGTAATGCAACAGTAAGATTCAATACAGTGTGATGCAGTATGCTATAAGTGGAGGGTTGTAGTAGTATTCCATTAAATATTGATCTTTCAGAGAATCTCAATACAAAATTAAAATCCTTGTGGGGTGTTTCAAGTGCTTTGAAGCAAACCAATTCTTCTTCCTCTTTGGAACTCAGCAGCTAAATAAAAAATGAGAAACTTTGGTGCTTCTTTTGACTCCGCTTTTTCCTGAAGCATTAGCATCTAGTTTGAAAGCAAATTCCTCTCCTAATAGTAAAAAATATTATTTTCAGACTGCTGTAGGGATAATTTGTCTTTTTTTTCCTCCCCCCAGTGCCACAAACTTGTCCATATCCAAACACTCTTTCTTTCCTAGTGCTTTTTCTTAGTGGCTCAGTGTTTCTGAGTGAAGGTCAAGAAGAATCATGTAGCTCCTCAGCTGATGTCAGTAATGTACAATGTTTTCCATCTCTCATGGAAATGGCTTTCACCTTTCCAGTAGGTTTCCCATAACCTGTGGAGACGAGTTTCTTAACCATACAGTGTTTTCTGCCTGCACTTCAAAACTCTCTCACAAGAGAGATGTTAGCTTCCCATTATATTTTCTGTAGTCACAGTAAGAACTTTTTTCACATAGAGCTACCCACAGCTCTGTCATCTGGACTGAATAGCTTTGCAAAAGAGAATGTAGTTTTCCCAGAGAAAGTATGGATATACAGCTCTTGCCTTGATGGACTGTTTACAAATTCCTCTTATTTGGAAATTAGCATATAAGGTTCTTTTTGCATTCTCACTTTTCTCCATGGGGAATGGCCATAGGATATTTCCTCTGAAAGAAAATCCAGGTCAAAAGTAGATGGAAAAGCAGAAAGTCCAGTACTTGTCCCAGGAACAATAATATACTGGAGCTGTATATCATGCTTTTATCATGGAGTCTTCATTTAGGACTGTACTGAGATGATTCAGAGCAGTGGATCTTAAGAGTTAACTTCCCACTCTCACTTACTATTTCCTGTTGTCTCCAGGCTCAAATAAACCTGGTTGCTTCAGATGGTTGCTTCAGTCACATCTTTTTAATGATCACAAAACCTTAAGCTTATTTTTATTACCAAAAGCAAGAGTGTTTGGCATAATGACATAACTCCATATCCTGAAAATCCCATATATGGTCTGCCAGAGAGCCTATCAGTTTTCAAGTGTCACACTTCTTGTTGTACTAACAAAAATGTTGTTCAACAGTCAGGGAACTTACTAAGAGCTCAGTGATAAAATGTCTCAAACTAAATTTCATTTCAGGCAGTTCTGCTGTTCTGAATAGAAAGGGTTTTGTTTGAAAAATACTACTCTACCAGTCTCACAGGTGATTCTCTCCATCACTGACCTTTCCCACCAATCTCATCCAGCTACAATGTAATTTATGTTTCTAGTAGAGAGTCCATCATTCACTAACATTCAGATATTTACCTGAGTCCCAGCACCTCAGCTTGCAAAAATCAATTTAGAATTAGTTAGAATTTCTAACTAATTTCAAAGGTGGAGAAATAATTGCTTAGTATCATTCAGTTTTGAGTCTGACCTTTTGAATTTAGATCTGGCTTCTGGAGAAGAACATTTTCTGCTTCAGAGATGAATCTTCCTTCTTTCCAAACCCACACAACTGTTGTGTTGCCCTCACTGTGTTCAAGGCTGAGTGAGAATGTTAATGCTTTCATGTTTCTTCTTTCCCTAACCACTATCAGCTGTGTACATAGCTACTCTCTAGCCTTGCTACCTTTCCAGAGAGCTCCAGCAGCAACCTATTGTTAAGAAATGCTGTAGGTTTTCTACAACACAAAAAACCACAATTGCAGAAAAATTACATTGCAACAAAGAATATATCTTATTCTGGCATTTTGTCTGTCTGTGCAAGTAGAAGCTTCATGTAGAAAGAATGTTCATTCAGATAGGGCTCTTACTGTTTACTGTAACATGAAAATAACAATTCTGGATGAATGCTCAGTATTGATTCTTTATTTTCACACTCTCAACTTTACTTTTCACATTTTCTACAATTTTTCTCTATTTGCCCCATCACTTCTGTCTATTTTTTCACTTCTTATCTAGGAAAGAATCTGTTGGAATAAGATCTAGAATAGTTAATTATGGTTCATATGGTTTAATAATTGTATGGATTATCTTTTACACAGTGAAAATACTTTTGCTTTCTGGTACAGGAAAAAAATTACATCATTTAGATTTTAATTATGTATAAAATCTAAGATAACTGCTGTGTCCTTTAAAAAAAATAGGTTTTATGCAATAGACAAAGCTTGCAAGCAATTCTGTATTTCTTTATTTTTGTGTTTCTTTCTAAGCAAACTAAAATCAACTTGCAATCAATTTGGTTCAGCCAAGCTTTATTGCGAGAATGAATAAAAGGAAACTGGTCTCGGGAGGGAGGGAAAAGGAGGAACATGCATTTGCTAATGGCATGGTGAAAACTTGCTTCCATATTCATTCTAAAAAACATGAAAAATGTTTGGCATATGATTGTAGAAAGAGCTCATCCACAGCACATGCTCTTTATCACAGTAGTCCTACAGAAATGTGTTGCCAAATGCAAACAATGCACAGCATGTACAACCAGGTTTGACTTTGCCAAGATTCTTAAGTTGAATGAATGCGTGACTTTGCTTATTTAATAGCATGTTTGCCTCCTTGTGCTTCTCTAAGAGCCAGTCTGATCCCAGAAGAACTGTTTTTTCACATCGAGATGATACTTCGTTTCTACTTACAGGTTTTATAACAATCCTTGCTTGTTATAGTCCAAGGAGCTTTCTTCCTACTTCCATTGCTTGCTTGCTGATTTATAACATGTTATTGAGCAATTCAGAAAGTAGAGATATATATGAAAACTGCATATTTGAATTTCTGCTGTTATGCTTGCTTTTAATGGCTCTAAAATAGATTTGAGGATTGTGTCTATTTTAAACTACTACTTAAACGTTTGCCTTATTTATGAATATTACATTTCTTCTTTCTAGGCTCTTAAGGATGATGATGCTGAGACTGGGCTGACTGATGGGGAAGAGAAGGAAGAAGCTAAAGAAGTTGAGAAGCTAGGGAAAATACAATATTCTTTGGATTACGACTTCCAGAACAATCAGGTTTGAAGCAATCAACATGTGACATTTATTTTCTGTGTGTGCAAGAGGAGAATGAAGTAATACATTTAGTTAAAGTAGATATTTCTGAAATCCTTACTAGTTGCCTGGAGTAAAGGGAGAAAATAAGACAGAAAATTCATTACAGAGGTACTACTAAATTAATATTGAATGCACTTGGACTTTATATTACACCTTTAATCAAAAACTGAAGATCCAGTTTTATCTAATGGTTATTAATAACTTAAAATGAAGCATCACCAACCAATGTCAAACCAGATAAATTAGAGAGTTTGCGAGCAGTCACTAAAATGTAGCTTCAGCCTTCAAGTATTTAAAATGTAAGCGAACACAAATGGGAGGGAAAATAGAGGGACGTAAAGGTAAGTTGATTCACTGGGTCTTTTAGAAGGTTGGTAAGATTGCTTTCTCTCACTTCTTCAAGTGTGCACTTGGCTGTAGGAACGAGCTACATCAGTTTCTGTTGCTCTCCATGAAACTACACTTCCTAAAATTCTAGTCTGAAATAAAAGTTCAAATAAAAAGGTCTGCACTCAAAAAAAACCAGGAAGGTTGGATGTTGCCCTGATTTTCAGCTTTCTGATTTTGTTTACATAATTCTAGTGGAGTTTTTTATGCATTTAACATAAACAAAAGTAGATTGTTTTTGCATTCCTCTCTATGACGGACTGCTGGTTTGACCACTGGGGTCAGAGGGGTGTTCCTTTCATCCCCCAATCCTTGATCAAAATCCAAATCCTATTTAAACCCCAAATCATAATAAACTTCCTTTTTCTCTGCTCACTTGTCAACATGACGGGTGAACGTTGTTCTTTCATGTCGTGCTTGCAACAGTTGGACAAGAATTTAGGGCCTGATACTCCTTCAGTACTCTGCTTTGAAGCTGGCAAGACTGAACTTTGGCATACTTACCAAGTTTTCAGAATTAATAGATACTATAATGTGTAAGCCTAGAATTGACCAACTTAGCAGGTCTGGCCACATGATGAACTAGCTCATATTTTATTCCCCTCCCTGGCCTCTTTGCCAGGGATCTGTTTTGTCAATTAAACCAATTCACAGCCTTGCATTGAAATTCACTGTGCTTAATTTTGGCCCAAAGCATACCAACTCAGATGAATTCTTCACTTCTACTGTGTATCTTTCAGTAGACTTCAGAACACATATCCTGCGTTTAATGTTTTGACAGTTTCAGTCAAAATCGCATAATTCTTTCCTATTTAGGGAAAGAAATGACTACTGAAGGTAAATCCCAGTTAGTTCCTATACATCACCTGAAATGCCTTCCACATGTACTTGTGATAAATTCCACATTCATATTCTTTATTTGATGCTGTTCATAGAGCATGGTACTCTAGTACATGTACTCTTGTTGCGAGGCAAAGACAATAAGAGAAATGAAGAAAAATTTCTCTTTTAGCAGGAAGGTATTAATACACAGCTATGACCTGGCAAAATAAATAGTATTTGCCTGTATTTTCAACGATCTTCTGACTACTGGTGCTTGTTTTACAATGCAAGAGCTAAAAAGAGTTCTGAAGCCTTTCAAGAGACTGTTGTTAAAGGGGCTTTTCCTCAACTCCCAGAGCAAATTGCCTGGCCATGTGATGAGTCACACTGATCCCCCTTGAAATCAGCATGAAATCAGTATGAAGTGTAGACCCTTCAGAAGGAGAAGATTTAAAGAGGAGGAAAGGAAAAGCTGCAAATATGATTTGAAAAATGGATTTCCGTTTTCTTAGACCAGGAAAACAGATTTTCTGTGTGAATTTTATTAAAGGGAATGTTGATTTTGTGAACCATATTTTACAAAGGAATATAGGATGGAAGAGCCACAAATCTCTAAATATTGTATTTAATTAAGATAATAAATCACCTAGTCGGGGATTTCTATTTTGTTTTGCTGTTCTAAACTATGTTGCAGCTTAAAATTTATCAAAGGAGAGATGATGTAAAAGAGTAGGAGAGGTGATTCAGTTGGGTTAGTATAGTGCAGTGGCACAAAACTACAGTCCTAAAATGTGGCTAATATATTGCATAGGGTTGAGAATACTATATGACCAACCAACTCTCCAGAGCACTGTGCCTCAGTTTTAGAGAGAGAAATGTAAAGGGAAATTGAATTGCTTTTCCAATCTGTTAACTAAAAGTCATAGACTTGTTTTTCACTCTTTGATGTGAAAACCTGAAGTAGATCCTGAGCCTATTCATGTATTTATGAACTGTTATGCATCTAGAATAAAAATGAGACGCAAAAGGAGAAGTGTTTCATACAGCAAAAGGAAAATGTTTTATGGAACTTAAGAGTCCTATCAGTGGGAAAGCATGCAGGCCATAGTGTGAATTTAAAACTGTCCAACTTTTAAGTCCAGCTTTGAGGAGTCTCTTAGAATCCAGAAGTTTCTTTCACAGATTGACTATACTGTTCTATACTCCAATTGTTAGAGTTCTTGTTTCCAATTTTAAACAATTCATCCATGAGAGAAGCAAATACATTGCGATTGAAGCACTGATTTAGAAGAAAATATTCTCAGATTTCATTCCCAGTCCCTAATATCTTCAGAATGACCTTGAAGAAACACTTCGATGTTTACTTTAGTTTTGTATCTATGAAACAAGATTAAAAGCATTCTGTTTTTCTCAGGTCCATTATGCTGATGAGGCCTCATACTGTCTGGGGTGTCTAGATGACATTACATGACATAACATAACACAGCATAAGCCTTCATTTATAACACATAAAAAAACAGCCAGGACATTTACAAGTTCCATCTGTGCTTCAGTCTTCTCTTTAAAGTGTATAAGAGATTTGAAAATCTATTTTTTTCTGTTTTACAATGAGATTACAAATTATTATTAGGATTTAGTTACCAAAGGTTCATTTTCATGAAATATTTTTTGAAAATGCTGTCCTTAGTTTACTGCCTGGGCCCATTCATGTACATGGCAAGAGAACATAAATATAAGGAAGACTGCAAGATTTGTTTGTTTTCAATGAAGCTCTGCCTGAGGATTTGCATTTGATTTTATCACCTTTTGTGTTTGGTTGGGGGAAGGTTACATGTTGGGGGTTTAGAATGCAAAAATTTTGTAGTCAAAATTAGACATTCTTGATTGTTTAATAATGTGATTTCTATTCATGGTGCTCAGCATAGAAAAATAATGCACAAGAGGAGAGAGCAATTGAAAGTTATTTGATTGCAGTCTTTAAAAGGATGAAGTCTGTATTTAGCTGTAATCAGCTGCCCTTTGAAAACCTCTTTTCTGCTTTAAAACAGCCTTTGTAGAGTCTGCATCTGCCATAATTGGTTTTCTAAAGTCAATAGTGTTGCTTCATTTGCCTTCCTTAAGTGGGGGGAGAAGCGGGGGAAGTATAGTTTCTCCTAGACCAGAAATAGAGTCTGCATATGCATTCCTCTGTTACAGTATTTTTATAAATATCTATTTGAAATTTCATTCTGCTGTTTTTCTCTCTTTTCAGCTTCTGGTTGGGATTATTCAAGCAGCTGAGCTGCCTGCATTAGATATGGGTGGTACATCTGATCCCTATGTGAAAGTCTTCCTGCTGCCTGATAAGAAGAAGAAATATGAGACAAAAGTCCACAGAAAGACCCTTAACCCTGTTTTCAATGAGCAATTTACATTCAAGGTAGTTTTTTGATAATTATTGATACTTTTTTATTTAACCACTTTGTGCGTCATGCTTGGCTCTGAATTTAGATGTCTTAGTTAAATGATAAATGCAGCAAAATGATTTTCTGTGTGATAGAAAGCCATGATAGTCAAACTTGGTATAGTACATGGTCAGATAGGTTTAAAAAGGCACAGTTTGATTTTGAACACTTAGATTATCCTCATAGATGACAATCTGATCCATATTTTATGGCTGGATAAAACATACAAGAAATTCAGAAAACTGTGACAGTTTGACAAATGTCATGTCAATTTCACTAGACCAACGTTTTCTTAAAATAACTTTGTAATCTGATTTATGAAATTCAGGATAACGTTTCCTGAAATATATATTAAAACTCAAGGGAAGTAAATGGGTGAAGGATAATATTGCAGATTAGTCTTGTTAGACTTTGTCATAGCAGTTCTTTGCCATGCTACTTGATGTATAAAAATAAATTGTGGCTCAGGTTTAATAAAATATGAATTAAATAAATGTAGGTGAGCCTTACGTTGCAGTATTTACATCATTCCAGTAGTGTTTTTCTAAAACTGTAGCCGAATTCAAACCCCAGTTAAATAGAATAAAGGCACACTGTACAGCGTGTTTCACAGGACTCCTCCTTATATACATTCCTCTGCTGTTACTTCAGGCCTTTCTCTTTGTGCCCAATCTTATAATGACAGCTACAGATTGAAAACAGAAGCAGTGAAAGACTCAGGCTATGAAATCATTCAATGAGAAAGATATCCCTGTAGGCCACAACTACTACTGCATATATAAGCTTATTTTTTCCTTGAAGATGTTCATAAAAGTAATCTTTTGTGGGGAGTTCTTTCTTTCTCGAGCTTTCCTAAGAGGGTATTTAAAAGAAAACAGAGTTCTAAATTACATATTCCCATGCAGCTCACAAAAGCAAAGAAAAAACAAATAATGCTGTCATCTAAGATGAAGACACAAGTTATAAATCAGACCAGCCACTTCTGGACTATAATGTCCACTTGTTGTTGTAAGTCACAACTTTAATATTTAAATTTTATGCTCCAGAAAATAGTTTGTTTTCCATGCCAGACCTGACAGAGTGTTTAGGTGCATCTCAATATGGTACTGATCATCCCCTGTAGTCTCTGGTCTGTACTTGAGAGAAAACCAGCAGAGCATGCCAAGTACTGTCACTGTTCTGAGCACTACAGTGACTATTTAACTGGAACTGCAGCTATAATAGCAGCTTCCGTGGGAACTCTTGGCAGTATCTATTTACTTGTGCAGAGCTTTGCTCCTGTGACCCACTTCAGGTGGTGCACAGCTTCTGTTGGCATCCTTCCCATCTCTCTGGCAGTGCTGCCCACCAGGCAGCTGAGGCCCATGCTGTTGTCTTCTCACAGGGCACAGGTGTGAACAGCCTGCCTTCCTTCCAAGGTACGGCTAATGGGAATGAGTTGACTTGTGCTTCTGCTGTATTGCATCTTGAGCCCTGAACCTTAGTCCTTCCCTTTTTCATTTCTGTTTCCCAGACATCCATGGTGCTGTTCCAGGGTGCAAGTGTTTGTCAGACTGCAGCTGTCTGAATTGTAGACCCACACTGCAGTGCCAAAAGGAACCGAGGAATCCTAGCTGCCCTACACTAGCCTGGCAAAGGGAGGTGTTCCCCCTCAGATCCAAAGTGGGAACAGGGTTTACGTCTAGAGGAGTGACACATCTGTGCCAGAAAAAAGTTCCCATATACATGTCCTTTTACCAAACTCTCACTTACTTTAAGTCAAGACAATGATTATGTCTGAGCAGAAAGCAGGGAGAGTAAACAACCCTTCACGAGAGCTGAGGCCATCCTTGATAGTCCAGAACAAAGCTGGAGACTGACACTACATTAGAAGTAATAAATGAAGGAAACATTTAGAAAGGGAGATAGTTAAAATGAGCTTTACTAAAGTCAAGTACAGAAAAGTAAATAATGATGAATGTAGTCTTTGTGACTACATTCAATTCCAAGTGACCAGGATCCATTAAGTGGTGTTGTAAACTAACAGAGAAAAAGACTCTAGAACATTTTTCTTCTCCTGTTTTTGAAACTGTATAAAAGTAAAACAAACTTTATTTAGAATTTTTCCTTTCATATAATTTGCCCTTTCTAGGTTTTTAGAAGCTGCAGACAATTTGAAGGATGAAAAATAGATTTTGCTGTAATATTTACTGAGATACACAACCATGTACCACTGAAACTATTTGACATGATAATGGAAGCTAGATCTGGCTCTCAACTTGATAAGCTCATTTTAAATGTTATATAAGATGTTATGTAAAGGGAAAATTACTACTTATTAGTAAGTATTTTAGTAAGCAAATGAAAGCCAAACAGTAACGAAAGACAACAGTCCTAGAGTTTAAGCAGACAAGAACATAGAGGTTAACAAGGCCAATGGTAATGCCACGCTTTCACTTTCTAATTAATAAAGTATTTATCCCATAGAAACCATTTATACTAGCAGAATATATTCAGATTGACCAAGTGTTCACATAAATCCAATACAATTCCTAAATCAGACTTTTTCTGACAGCCACTCAGGTGTAGCTTACCTGAGCTGCATGTCTCCATCTGAATATTAAAAATGTGACTCATAAACATCCAAACCACAACATCTGTCTGAACCACGAGAACAGCTGGAGAATTAGTCAGAACTTGGCCTTCTGCCAGCACAATTTCTAGTTACACATTGTGAATTAAAAAGCATCTTAGTGATGTGAAAGGTGTAATACTGAAAAATATACCTTGGTAATTAACCAAGTATTGGTACTGTAAGAGACCCATCCAGTGTCTAATTACTTTGTGTCATATATAGTAAGCCAGTGCTGATTTTTTCATCAGTGTGGGAGCTAGCCATTTCTGAGTGATGACAGGTGATTTATTGAGGAAAAAACACCATTGTGTGAAAAGTTCATGTATCTTCAGTGCAAGTAATTTGGCTTCTTGTTTCAGTTTCATCACCCACAAAATGATTTGAAGTAGAATGAGAAAAACCCAGGAGTGATGAGTGAGCTGCCACATTCTTCTATTGAGTGCCAGACCCTTGTCTCAAGAAATACTGCATCTGGTGACTCTAAAACAAATATACCTCATAATTTTCTCTGCAGTTCAATTTACCTGAGATGACAGCTGATAAACAAAAGAAATAGATTTGCATTGTGGTGGACCAATCTTTATTGTCTCAGATGCAGAGTTTGTAATTTTCTTGTCTTTGCAGGTGCCATACTCCGAGCTGGGTGGAAAAACTTTAGTGATGGCAGTTTATGACTTTGATCGTTTCTCCAAACATGACATCATTGGGGAATATAAAGTTGCAATGAACACAGTGGACTTTGGTCATGTCACTGAGGAGTGGAGGGACTTGCAAAGTGCAGAGAAAGAAGAGGTAAGAAAAAACAGATTTTTTCCCTCCTAGAACACTTCTATCCTCACCTAGAGAAACAGATAAACTAGAAATATTTTATATTTTTTGCCAAGACAGCTCTCATCTGTTATCAGCATTTCTCAGACTTACTTTCCTGATAAATTTTTGATAAGCATCTTTTTCAATACTTACTGAATGCGACATTCTCCTCTGCTAATTCAATCAATCTTTTTGATACTTTATGCAACATTTTAGAAACGTTTTCCTGAGTTTGACATTTTCTTGAATTGGTGCATTTTGGATATGTAGAATTTGCGTTTGCATTGCAAGTGGTGTGCATTTAGGTTTCTTGGTGGTTCCCGGGTTTGCATCTCAAGACATCTTAATGTACATGAAAATAGTAGGGTTTCATTGAAATACCTTACAGACTTATTGAACTGCTATACAATAGTATCACTTAATTAGAATTATGAATTTTACAAAACCCTTGAAATAGCATCTTACTCAAATATTTATCACCTTTTTTATTTTCCTCTCATTCTCAACATCCCTTGAATTCATTATTTATTAGATACAGTGCTACATGTGCACAAGACACTTCTTGGAAATATTTCATCACCAGATTGTACATCTTATGAGATTGTTCATACTGATACATCCAACTTTTTGCTTATTGTAAGACCATTTTGTACTCATTTTTACATTATTTTTCTTTT
Organism: Sterrhoptilus dennistouni; assembly: GCA_013397095.1. Classification (NCBI taxonomy): domain Eukaryota; kingdom Metazoa; phylum Chordata; class Aves; order Passeriformes; family Zosteropidae; genus Sterrhoptilus; species Sterrhoptilus dennistouni. The sequence continues at coordinate 3,066,212 of VWZU01008857.1, read as the reverse complement.
TGATTGATAGACAGTACTTGCCCACTCAGAGTGCATGCTTTAATTGTCTGGCGGGAGGAGAAGTAATCATGAGTCTGAGTTTCTCATTGTCTAATTCAGCTAATAAAGTGCTTTGGATTCAAATCTTACTTTCTGTAATTAAAGGGGCAATCTGTGAATGAAATCTTTCCTTCTCACAAGTGATGGAAAACCTGAGTATTGATTTAGACTAAAAGTGATGAAAACAGCAGCAAATGCAGAGCCATGCAGCTTTCTCAGATTTTCAAAAATGGTAGATTTCAGTCTTGCCTTTTTGAATGTTTGTTTTAAAGACTGTATTTTCAGATGGCTTTTTTCAGCTGCTTATTGATTTGAAAGCCACTGCCACACTGAGACTCTTCTGCATGGCATTGTTTCATAGTGGCAATGTTTGCAGGGCTCTCTTTCTGCAGGTGACATCAGTGCCATGCTGTATGGGGCATTTTGCTTCCACTCTTAAATATGAAAATGGAAAAAAGAGATAAAGGAAGTTTGTAGTCCAAGGGGCCTGTTCTTTTAAGTGCTCAGCATATCAGAAAGCTTAAAATGTGAAATTGGAGTGTATTAATCCTTCCAATTTTTATTAAGTAACAAATCAGTCTTTTATTACACTACTATGTGATTTCCAAGTGTTTCATGCTTTTCTGTTTCAAAACACATAAAATAAGCCAAACACTATGCAGAACAGAATCATCACTTTTTCTTTGTAGTATAACTTTAAGCTTTTAGAACAAAAACAGTGATGTTCCTATATGCAGCTTACAGATAACATGTTATAGATTAGTGTGGGGTTTCATTTGCCTTATTGCATAGAAAGTTGCTTCTTAAGTGTTCTAGCTAACATCCACAGTAAGACCTGATGCACTTGCTTGGTTGCTTTCATAAAATTCATACCTTGCTAATACAATATGGTTAAAATCTCGCTTGAAACAGATATTGAGCATGTAGCTACTTCCAGAAATGCATCCTGACTTGGAAAGTACTATTCATTAAAACAGAAGGAGGTAATTAAAATAAATAATTTTTGAAGTATTTGGATATTAAAATAGTATTGCAAGAGCTTTGAATAGTTTGCTGTAGAGATGAAATCTAGGTTGCCCTCATCTTTCTTCAAATTTCAGGTACTGTTTATGAAGAAAAACCACTGTTATTTTTATACTTTTTTGATGGAATCTTTTTGAAGTTGCCATCAAAGCATGGCGATTTTATTTATAAGGAGCTAGGCGATATGATGATATGAAAACATCGTGAAAACCTGTGCTTGTACCAACTCCTTTAATATTTTTTCATACTGCAGGAGATCTCATGTTTTATTTTTGTATCTCAATGCTCAAGCATGCAAGGTATCCAATCAATATGGAAAAAAATTATCACTTGGAGTATATAGAGACATGTTAGTCTTAGTTTTCTGTATGCTATGTGTAGCTGATTTGTAACAGCTTGTAAGATCGCTGAACAAATAAAAAGTGATCCTACAAAAACCACTTACTCCTTAGCCAAGTGTATTTAATCCAAACTTATTTCTACTCCACTATGGAACCTCTACTTCTGTCATATATATGTTGAGTCAGATTCAAATAATTGCTTAGCCCAATTTGGAAGAGAAATCTCTACCAAGAACGAGGAGAGATGCATCTGTCAGCAGTTTGGGAGCTGTGTTTCACATGAAGTGCAAATATTTGAATCCATATTTGATTCAAGTACCATACCATCTTCAATGTTCCAGTCCTTGCTCAACAGCAAAGATTCCAAGCAAATTCTAGGGTATTTTAAGTAATAAGTAGGGATGGGAGAGATTGTATCTGCATAAAAGGGTTGTCATCTGACCAAGCAGATATTGCAGAATTCATGACAGATACAGCTGCAACCAAGAAGCACCCTGGTTTCAGAATTAACAAAGGTAGCACTGTGTGTCTGAAGACTAACACAATTTACCTATACCAGTTGTGTAGCAGTAAACACATATTTGTCTCTTGGTAGTGATCTTGAACATGATATGGTGGATATGGCTAAAATAACAAATTAAAACCTAAGCAACTGGATTTCATCCAAAAATTTATGACAAATCTAATTCTATTGCTAACAAAATATCTTTGCAGACTATTACACATGTTGTAATTGTGTAAGGAATTTGTCCTTGAAAAGCACATCTGCATGAGATTTGCAATGTTTGAAGAATCACAGGCTTTATTTCCTTTCTTGCCCTTACAACACTAAGGCAAGTTTGTCAGTTCTCAGCAATCTAGTGCTAATTATAATTCTAAATATGTTTGAAATTAAGTATAAGTTGCCGAAGTATCCTTAATGTTTTAATTATGACCACTAGACAAGATGTATACTAAAGTGAATCAGTGGCAGTTGTCAACCAGTCACTTTAAAAGAACTATCTAGGTGGCATCAGTCAAAGTGAATATAAAAATCTCGGGTTTAGTTTATGTCAGATTCAGCTGATGCACATCACAGAATTACAATTTAATTACCACTTCAATCATAGGGGGCAAAACAATTTTACAAGCAGTTACTCTTCTTTTTGCTCATAAAGCTCCACTGTACATTCTGTCCTTTTTTCTAAATGTGCTCAAAATTGAAGAGAGATGATGAAGGTTTAATGAAATAATGTAAGCTCTAACTCTCACAGCCTAGCCATTTGAATGGCATCTCTCTGACACTGCATTCTCTTCTGGGAAAGGTCTTATTAATATATTTATGTTGGTGAAGTACTTTGAAGGTAGAAGCCTTTGTGTGAGCATTTGTTATGACTGTGAGAGGGCTTTAGGAATGTGCAATGACTGCTGAATATTGAGAAGGCCACTACTAATGAGCTGTATACCTTGAATCCTTTTTCCTTGGCTTATTTTAGATCTGCTGTCCTTGTGTCTAGTAGTCCTACAGTCTCATTTGACTGAGAGTGTGGGAGGGAGGAGTGGTAGATATTGAAAGGTTATTCAGTTTTACCAAGTCTGACATATAATGGTTTGGGCACAGAGTGTTAAAAAGCAGATCACAAGAGTTTGCTCCTCTCTGTCATCCACCAGATGTCATTGCTATTAACTTCATCTCAGTACACACTGCATCCAATATCTGTTATCACTCCAGTACAGCAGGCCAGACAGACCTCTTCTTTGCTCACAGCAGTGTGAATCATACTGAGAGTCATCTTCTGAATACTTCAGCTGATTTCCCTCCAGACATTTTGTTATATTGGCACTTAAATTGAAAACCTGTTGTGAAAACATGCCAAGGAATTTTAGGGAATATAAGGAAGAGCAGAAACAATTCTTTCCCTTGAAAGCAGTGGGGAAGCAGAGCATTTTATTATAAGGAGAAGGATCTTCGTTGACCTGACAGTATCCACCACCAAGAGTTCTGGAGATCTTTCACAACTGCCATCGCATGAGACTCTATTCATTATCTGGTCAGGCATCCGGCATGATAAGTTTCCATGATGGATGCATGCTCATACCACAGTGGGTGATGGTGGGTATATTTTATACAAGGCTTCTGAGTGGGAAGTCTGTTGGAAAACACCACATCACTCCTATGTGATACACAACCCCAAGCAGGAGAGATGCACAGGGCTGCCTTGGAAAGGAGTGAGAGGCAAGCGTTCTGCAGCTGGACAGTGAAAGAGCAGTTCTGTGAACCTTGACTGTGCTGTTCATGAGGACTATTCTTTCCTTCCTTATCCAAAAGTAAAAGGTGAAAGAAGGAGGTGGAAAAGTGGGCCTGAAGCACATGTATTTAATACCTTGGTATACTTCATAGAAGTTAGAGACTGTGAAAAAGTTAGAGAGCCACCCGGCTTATTGATTTTCTGGAACTGAAACTTGCAGAGATCTAAGAAAGGACATTTTTACAGAAGTCACTGTCAAATTACAGCAGCAAATCACTGTTATTTTCTGGTATAGTTACATGAGCAATGGACAGATGATCTAAGAGGCCTTTCCTATCTCTGGTAATAACACTTAGCTCTTTTACAGCTTTGCAGAGAGCACAGTACTTTGCAAAAGAGAGTATCATTATCCCTATGGAGATGCTGTCAGAGTGTCAGACAAATTTTAAAATGTGAAGTTGCCTTTATTTAGTTGCATGTTGTATTGGAACATTATGTTTTCTTCATGGTGTTTACATCTTTTCAAGTTCACTTCTTCTTACACCCAATTAAAACTTTAAAATGTTAAATCTAAGGAGGTTGTAATTTTCAGGTTTTGTGATGAGCTTGTGCAGTAAACAGAGGTTGTTGAATTTCCTGTTCAACATTGTAAGTGCAGCATCTGTCCTGCCTCTGAATTTCCTACTGAGACAGGGAACAAAACAGAGGTTCTGGAGTTTGAGAATAAGCAAGCCTGCTTTAAAATTCTTCAGCAGTTAATTAGGGGTTTTTTTAATCTTGAAATTGAAGATGCTTAAATTATTTTAAAGGTAAAACAATATGATTCAAGTAGAGCTGTAAGGGTACTATATTCAATTCATTAGAATTACGCATTTCTTTTCTCGTCTTTCATAGTCAAAGTGCTGACAATCCCACTATATACCTTTATTGAGTATTCTCTTTCTTTACTCCTTCTCTGGAAGAGACACCTTAGGAGGTCAGAGACATTCTTGTGTTATAATAAAAAGAATGTAATTGGCTTACTTGAAATCAAAAGGGGACTTGTCTTGATTAATCTCAAATTGTCTGGCTTTACAGATATTAAATTCAAATACAGGGGACAGTATAAAAGAAATAGAAGCTCAGCGATAGTGTTAAATTCAGGCTCTTCCATGGCTTTTCTGTTCCTGGACAGTATTCATTCTGAGATTAGAAAAACATGTATTGTATTGCTTATTGGCCAAAAACATTCTTATTACCATTTTCCTTCCATGTGCGGAAGGGCATCTTGAGGCTGAAATAGTAGATCCTACACTTGGTGCTAAGCATCTAATGACCCTTAATACACAAAATAATAATAATACTTGTGTCAGACAAAGAGTATTGCTAAGAACCTTGTAGAAAATTACAAGGCCAAAGGAAGGAATAGTGGGCAATTCCCAGCCTCCACATTACTAATATTACTGTGTGGGGGGTTTTATTGCTCAAGCATAAGGTATTTTAAAGCACAAGGACACAGCCACATACAATGGCAATTGGAAAGCAGTGTTCTGAATAGTGTTTTTAGACATTTTTGAGGAAGCTAGTGAGAGGGATCAAACTCATCTGAAGCTAGAGTATGAAGAGATATTTTGGATGGAAACTGCAGAAGGAATTTCAGGAGATACAGATTTAATTGTTGAGTACTCCCAAGTCAAAGCTCTGTATTCTGGGAGAGTTTGCAAATGTATCCTTAGGACCAGCTGATGAGTGTGAAAGGGCCACAGAATGTGCTAAATCTGGAATTGTTCAATATTGTTCTCCTACTAGACTTGTATGACTTTTATGTATTTTTTTTTACTACCAGCACCAGTGAATGCCTAATCCAGAGGCAGAAATAGCCTCACTGGGATTCTAGGCAAAAGCTTTGCATTAGTCCAGGATTATACCTTATTTCCCTTCCTCCCCTACATTTCCGAACCAACAGTGACGAAAATTGTTATCTGATTGCTGTTATAAACCAGGATCAGGAGCTAAGGGAAGCTGTAAAAAAGCTGTATCAAAATACAGTATCATTAGAAGAACCTTCAGAACAGAGAGCAGCATTTTTACAGTCATGAAGAAGGAGCAGGTCTCACAAAGATGACAACAGCATTTTCACTAGAAGGTTGAGGAGGAGTTGGATGCTACTCCAATCTCTTTGCTTTGTTGTGCCCACTCCATGTAGAACTAGAAAATTTTGGATTCCAGAAACATCAGAGAAAGATGTATTTTTTGAAAAGGAGAGACAAACGTTTAGGAATAGTGGTCCAAGAAAGAAAAGGATAAGCAATTTTCTTTATTTTTTTCCTCTATCACGTTTTAAACACTGGTTTAAACCATGTCAGAGATTACCATAGTAACCACTTAACCTCTTTTCAGAGCCTGTTGTGTTTCCTTTTAGTTCAACAATGAGTTTAAACTGGTATCTGAAGTACTTTGCATTATACCTGTGATGGGAATTAGCACAAAATGCCTAATCACAGTTAGAATCTGGAACACAGAACTGTTTATTCAGTTCAGAGGTATTAGACTTTTATTTAGTTTATGCTAATGTTTCAAGAGGTGGAGTACATGAATTTAGGAAGTATATCAGGTCTTATTTCTAGGCTAAATGGATAACTCAGTCCTGTAGTTTCCTGTTCAGTTGTATCATATAAGTCAGCCTTCTACCAAAGGCCAAAGAAATCCCTTGCAGTGGCTGATGTGTTGCTAGTGTGTTACAGCTAATGCAGCAGGATGAGTTTTGTGCCCTGTACTTCTCTCCTATTCCTTTCCTGTGGCCTTCTCCAGCTTACTTTGTGATTGTTACTATCATAACTAGAGAAGCACTCAGGGGCTGGCTCACTCACTTAGAGGAATGGAGGGATGCTGTAGTTGTTTTGTCCTTTCCATTAGCAGACTTTTCAGAGTACGATTTTTTTTCTGTAGAGGCCAGGAGTATGATCATTGCAACAGTCTCATTAGAGCAGAACACAGCTCACTTTGAGCTACTATCATCAGTGCGCAGATGAAATCCATTTCCATTCTCTTTTTGGATCCAGATATGTTCTTTATGTGCTTCTTGCTGGCCTAAAGCTAGAGTAAAACATGTACCTGAAACTGAATCCAGTGACATTGAGGTCAAGATGTTTTCCTTGACAATTATGTTTGCAATCACAATTACAGAAATAGTGTCAGAGATAGAAGTTTCCTAACTAGCAGTGAGAGAGTTGAAGGTGGTGTTATTGCTACTTGTTGAACCGCATGCATTTGCCTACAACATAATGGAATTAGGAGGTGCTGCAACGTCCACTTACACTGATAAAGGCAACTGAATTGGGGAACCCTTCTCTGTGCCTTTCTCCACTTGTGGCTGACCTCGAGTTCAAATCTCTTCTTAGCCAAAGAGCTTGCCATAAAATTCTGACTCAAGTCATTCCCTGTATGATTACCGTTATGTGAGGTTTGCAAATATTCATCTATACCAGATACCACTGGTATAGAACATGGCACTGCAGCTTCTCAGTGCTAAGGCTGACAACGGGCAGACAGCACCTGAGCTTCCCATCAGATGCTTAATATTAGGTGCTACTTAAATTATTTCTGGTTATCTGGAATCCAGTTATTTTACCTGTATTTTTCCATATCTTCTTCAGTAATTGAAAATTAACAGGAGGACCTCTTGTTGATGAGTGGAACCTTGGCTTCAAAACTGGCAGCAGCTCATTTTTGTGGGAGTGCTTTGTGGCCTGCAGCTGACATTCCCTGTCTGTTAATGCCCAGCCCAGATTTAGGAGTGGATTATGATGAAAGTGGTTTTACTCACCCAGATTTGCACATTAATTATCAGGGCAAATATTAATTTTCTGTGATGTTTTAGAGCAGACAAGTTTTCTATGACATGTGGGTCATTTGTATTAGCTAACATTAAAATTTTCTTTTATAAAAAAGTCTCCCATTTCAAAAAAACTTTGGTTTTTTTTTAGAAATAGTGCTATTTCCTATCAATTCATTTAGACATTTCTCTAAATTAGGTGGTATTATTTGCCCTAAATCTGAAGGACTCCTAGGTCTTCAAGGAACATTTCAAAGAACCTCCTGTAATTGAACTCAGTCTAGGAAACAGGCAGGATCCTGGAGCTAATAGTGTTCTCCCAGTTCCAGTTTGGGAGGGAGGTCGCACAAGGAAACCCCCTTACAAGCTTGGTTTGGTTTTGGAGCAAGGACCTAGAAACTGTCAGATTCTCAGACCTCAGCAAGGTTTGTTACAGGCAGCTTTGCACCTCTGCTGGAAAACTCTTAGAGGGGTCTTTAAGCCCAAAGAGTTTGAAAGTTTCTGATTTTAAAACATAAGTGGATGAAGAAGATAACACATCCTTTTATAGCTTCAGTAATACTCTATCTCTCTTAAAAATGTGTACGTCACTTGTTACTTGGATGTTACTGGATTCTACTCCGTTGCTGATTCCCATTATACCCTTCTTCAGTAGATTCAAGCAATTTAATACATGATGCTTGCTCTTCTCTACAGTATTTATTCACTGTAATCAAGTCATGTCCAATCCTCTTTTCAGAAAACTGCAGAAATTAATCTTCTGTGTTTTTCAAAATCAGGTTTTCATTTTTCCAGTAAGAGTCGTGACTTTTTACCATCTTTGTAGTTTTCAGCATCTAAAAAAAAGATTTATGTACACAAGAACTGTGTGCAGCATAGTTTATTTCTTTGCCAGGCAGACAAAGTCATCAGCCTCTTCTGATGATGTCTACTGTTGATTGTTTTGCACAGTATTAGACTAGCAGTTCATGGTTCTGTAGCTTATGACCCTGAATCCTCAGCAGGAGGTATTGCCTTGTTAGATACCTTTCCTAATTCAGAAGATACTTACAAAAAGTCCTGAGTTCTTTGTCTTAGAATGTAGAAAATTTCCTTTTGGCTGTTTGAAAATGTTTTCTTTGTGACTGGCTATAGCTAATTGATTAAGCACTTTCTTTTCTAACTAACCTGTTGCATTACTTTGTACTGTTATGATAGTTTTTATATCAGCTGCCTCCTTTGTCAGCAAAATGTCTTCCCTACCTATAAAAACAGCAGTAGACCTTGAAAAGAAAAAAGGAAAAGAATGTGCATGTCCTTCATCACACAAATTTCTAATCTTACCAAAGAATGAATCTGGTTTTAGTTGAAAATACCATTTTTTTCCATAAAACAATGTGACTACACATTCATAATATTTTATATCCTTTAGATCAAGATTATTACAAACTTTTATGAATTCTTCTTTTGTTTCATCTGGGTTTGATAAAAGACAAACGACTGATAGATACCACTTTCATCCTATTTGGCCTTTTTTGAGTAAGACAAGTATAACATTAGCGCTGTTTCAGCCTTATTTCCCTTGTGGTCTAAGATTTATTAAAAAGGAACCTCATTGAGCCAGAGATCTTATGATAAGTGCAGTTTTCTTTCCTAGATTTTTACATAACTGCAATGAACTATTTCTTTTTACTGAAGAGATTAATACAATTGAGTGTGTGGTTATGATTGCTCCAATGACCTTTGATGAGCTGCCTTGTTTTCCTAAAGAATGTGTTAAGAGACTTTTTCGAAGTGAAATAGTCAGGAGAAATAGAGTAACAAAATAGAATTTTGCCGGTATGTATTTATCCAGCACTTGAATATCTTTCAGTAGTTTCATAAAAATAAACGTTTGAATGCTTAGTTTAAGAAGTACATATAAGCCTAGTAAGGGTGAGTCAGTAGATTTGAATATGTAGCACTAGTCTAAAGGACCTCATTCTTGAACTGAACACAAATATTTAGCGTGCTGAACTTAAGACATACAATGTAAGGCATTGTGGTAGGAGACGTGTATTAGTTCCTTCATTTCAAGTGGAATCAAAGACAAAAATACTGAAATTATCTGAGAGAGTATTTTACATATTTCTGACTTCCCCTAAACCAGGAAGGACTAGAACTAGAGCTTTTCTGAGCTTTTCAGCTTGCCTCTTCTCTAGCTGCATATCCTTTACCCCACCTCATGTGTAGACAGTTCTGATGCTCTGGAAAAAGCTTCAGTACAAAAATCAGTAAAAGAGGACAATGTGAGAAAACGTTCCAAATGAAATACAGTGATACAGAAAGGGACTTCTAGTCCTTCGTGTGGTTGCAGCACAAAAGCAGTGAATGGAAAAAAACTGACGACATTGGCTTTGGTGAAATTTTACATGGAAGAAAATCTTCACCTTGATAAATTACAGGTGGAGAACTCTCTTGTTGTAAGTCTTCACCTATCAGCTGTCAACTTAGATCAGCTGTCTGTGGTTTTTCTGTTAGGAAATCTAGTTCCTTTTCATTTTCCTGTGCTGGTCCTTGGTCTGTAGCCCTTTTCATCATTGCTGTAGTGTAGTGAGAATCCTTGCTTTTCTGTGTGACTAAGTTGCTTTTATATGAAAATAAAGGCACAAGCTGGTTTTGGTACAAATTTGTGTTGCATGCTGCCCTGGAAGTTGGAGAATAAGGAAAGAAAATTTCTCAAAGTGTAAAGGAATGCAGTGTCTTAACAAAGATGGATCCTTGGATTCTTGCCCTGTTCAAGGAAACCCTTGAGCATGTGGCAAGTGTTCTGTTTGGCCTGCCCATAGCTAGCCAGCATGCTTCTAGTTTTAAAACAATGACAGTATGTATTGCCTCTTTCCTATTTGCCAATTCAGAAGATTTTGGAGGAGGCTGCTCTGTTGTGTGGGGTTTGTGAGGGGATCATGGAAGGGAACTGGAGGTAGTGCTAGGGAGTATTATGGATGAACATGAAAACTGAACTGGTGCTGCAGCAAGCAAGAGAGGAGAGAAAGGACATCAGTCAACATTTATTTAATGTCTTTGTAGTAGGTCTTATTGTCTTAGTAGTTTGTTGAAGTTTCAGGAAAGGGAAGAAGATGACTGCCTGTGAAGGTAATCCATGAATTCCATGGAATTTCTCTTTAAGGTTTTTGCAGAACAAATAGAAACATAGTACTATATGGCTTCAGTAATGGAGGCACTGATTTTGCCTGGTAGTCTTTCCCTGGTGCTGATGAATTTCAGCAGTAGTTATCAGCAGCCATAGATATTAGTCATTCCATCATACCAATCATTACCACTTCTACTGGTTTGTGCAAATCAGCTTGTTCTGTCATGGGGTAATCAAAGATGTATGGTTGTTGTAGCAAGGATTCTGTTCATGCCGGGCTTTTCGTACACTACCACATGCAGTCATACATCTTACAAGTAAGAAATTGCTTATTATTTTGATTCTTTATTGCAGTTCTTTACTGCTTTACTACTGATCTTATATCTTTTTGGATGCATGCTGTAATTCCAGTTCATGGTCTAAGGCTTTTAATTCAGTCGCCTTTGGAAACTAAAGACACACTTGGTAGTAGACACTACATTAACTGAGCATTAAGATGCTCATACTTAATAACACAAATTTCAAATCAAGCACGGGAACTGTAGTGTGGCTTCCTATTACCCATTACAGGAGGACAATGACTTTCTGTAGCGCAGTGCATATATAATATTCTAATAATTAGAGAAAAGCTTTGTGATTTGACTTCTCACAATGTCTGATAAGCCAAGAAAAAAAATCTTTCAAATGTATTACATTTCCTTTCAATGTTGTACTTAAACTACTCACTAGAAGACTAGCCTTGTGACATACTGTAGTTAATAAGTTTTCCATGCTGTCAAAAGTAATAATATTAGTGTGCCATTCAGTTAAATTAATTTTGTTTTGTGCGCTGGCCTGCATAGATGTGAGTGACATTTAGAAATACGATCAGGCAGGAGCTGAGGAGAAGCCAAGTGGGAAAACAGAGGGACATGCAATCATTAAGCAGAGCAGCCACCTGCAAGCATTTGTGGGTAGGCAAAGAGTTATAGAAAAACAGGCCATGACATTCAGCCATATATGATTCTTTTCATTCATTCCCCCCTTTCTCATTTATTTTAGAAATTCAGTTTCTTCTTGTTTAATTAAGAAGTTGGTATGTTTGATAGCATGGTCTCTTGTCTGGAAATCAAAGAGTCCAGTTTGGCTAATCTTTGATTTCAGCTGCCTTCGGCCAAAGCATTTCTCATTTTGCAAGAGGCATCTGATTGTGGTGCTTTTAAACTGATGACTGTGAAGTGTCATTTTCTACTAATAATAACAGTGTTTTCTCGTTCCATTTTCTCTGCTTTTTAGAATCTCTAGATAGTTAAAAATGTAATAAGTGGACTAAAAGGAGGAAGCTGACAAAACCTAGTTTGTTAATTCTTTAATAACATTGGCTGGTTTAAATTTATTGGCCAAATTGCTTTCAAGTCCAATTTATCATTGTGTTGGGTACTATTACATAGTTACACAGTTAAAAGAAATGTAATCCACTGGTTTTTTATGTATATTGCACCAAGATGACAGAGATGTGTTACAAATTTCTGTTTCAAGTAGTGCTATTCAGAGGGGGCTGGGGGGAAAGAAAGAAAAAGAAGTAGATATTTTTCTTTTCAGAGAAAGATCCTGATAGGGCTGTTCCCTTTAAGCCAAGGTAAAAAGTACTGCTGGCATAAAAAAGTTGTATCACAAAGAGAGTAGAGCTGTGGTAGGGAAGTCAGTCAAAAGGAATATGCAATTAAACCCTTTCTTTTGGCTCTTTCTAACTTATACTTTATAGCATGACTGTATGCCTACAGATACTACCTCCCAATACCTTTAATGAATTCACTTCATTTGAAAGATTATTCCTTGTCTGCCCTAGAACTTCTCCCTTTTTAAACTTGCCTCATGGACCTTTATTTCTATTTCTGTTTTCTCTTTGCTTAATATCAGTCTCTTTTCCATCTCTTCTTTAGCCTGTTGTCACTGCTAGTCCCTTTTCTGCAGGGTCCAAAGTGAACCCTCTGGATCTTTGCCTTGAGAATTCTTTCTTCCAACATCTCGTGCTATAACCTATTTCACTTTGCTGCTTGGTTTTCTTGTTGGATGTCTTGTAACTGCATGTACATTAGCAGGGACTTCCTTTTGTGGCCAAGGGTGCACATTTGAAGACGGTGTAATTTATGAAGACTCTTCTAAAAGAAAAAGTTAGTAAAAGCAAACAGAAGAGACTTTTGATCAAAAATTCTGTACTTCCATTTTGTAAGGCAAAACACAGACTGATCACAGAGTAAGGAATCATGCAGTAGGGCACTTGTCTGTTCATATTTTATTGTTTTAAAATATTTTCTTTAAAGTCTCAGTAGCTACAATCATAAAGATGGTTCTGCCTTCTCTCCAGAGGCTTTTAGCACCTATTTATCTCCAGCTTGGCTGCTGTGTTCATGGGCATGAAATTCTTTTGGACAACAAAGAAATTACTCTGCTTGTCAGATTAATGGTAAAGTTGTTAAAGCCCTTAGGTTTATATTGACTAGATGTATAGATAACATTTTGCAAGTCTGAAACAGGTACTTCTGCAATAAGCCTTTTGCTTGAAAGGCTTGGGAGGGCTCTGCTTGTCCTATCCGCTCTTGGTATTTTATCCCAAAAGTAGTGCACAAACTTTGGGGTACAGTGCCACTCGGTGTGCATATGTATTCATGTGAACATCTCTAAAGTGCCATAAGGGCTAACATGTTAGCGCCAGCTTTTCTTCCCCTTCCTTATCTTTCCCTGTTGCACCATCTATTTCTAGTCTGCGTCTACAAACGGAGTTCTAGGAGCTTCTTGCTCACTTCCCACTCCTTTGCCTAATTGTAGCAGAATCATCTTCATATTGTGGGGTCGTCTGGGCCCTAATTTGCAAATATAAGAGAAAAAAAATTCTTTCTTTCCTGATTATTTATACCTGTTGCAGATTTGAAATTTTCTGCTTTGTTCTTTACCCATGTACTTATCAAAAATGCAGTGCCTTTGGAACTAGTAATGTCAGACAGCTGTGGTAGCAATAAAATTTCATGTCCAAAGAAAAAATGTGCTCAGCAAACCAGTATTGCCCTTCCCCAGTGGGATCCCTGTTTGCTCTATGGGGGTGAAGGAGCAATGCTTTCATAATTCTAGATCCCAGCTGTGTATATAGGTTGCTAATTCTACCCACTTGCTGCTGTGGCTTAATTGAAGTTGGGACCAGTTTATGTCATCAATTTCTGCATCCATGTGGTTCTGTCACTAGTATTATTGTGGCACTTTCTGAGGCTTAGTGTATTCGTGCCTTACACGGCAAGAAAAGGAATTTGTTGGATTTGAGATCTCCATGTGCACACAGCATGTGGTGGCCTCTAAAATTGCCTGAAGTCCATCAGTGTGGGAATTGGGATTAGAGATTCTGTCACTACAGTTTACCTGTGTTTCCTGAATTTGAAAGACACTAATTTAGCTCATAACCCACATTTATGCTGCCCTTGTTTTCTCTACAGAGTTTTAAAACATTTTGGTTGCTGTGAAAACTATACAGTGAACATTACGAGCTTTCATTGTAAATACTGATTATAGCAAGATGGTATTGTTTTGGGTCTTTGCCCATAAATCACATTATATTGTGTTTCTTTCAGGCTTATGCAAATATTCATAATCGAAACCAGGAATCAAAGTTGGAAACCCAAGTCACCATGTTTGTATTCTTCCTATACTGATTGTTTTTGAGTGTTATATCCAATTAGGAAAAAGCATATGGTACTGTGGTTTGTTGTTTTGGTATTGTTTTACTAAGAGAACTGCAAGCACTAACTTTCTCGTAATATAGTCCACAAAAAATGTAGAGAATGTTTATATTAATGAGATAGATATGTCTGTTAGAGATTCTGCAGTACAAATGAGAGTAATCTGCATAAAAAGCATTTATCTCTGTAGCTCATTAGGAGAGTGAACTGTCAAGGTAAACATGATTACTGACAAATAGGAGAAGCAGCATAGAACAGGCAGGAACTACTTAAGAGTCATCTCTAAAAAAGTCCAGGTTCTCAACAGGACTTCAAATAACCTTTCCTAAGTTGAAGAAGTGTTAGCAGCACTGTCTCTGTCATTTATGTTCTGCTCCATTGCATCCTCTTTAGAAGTAATGAAGTTATGAAGTTGCTTAGATGGAGAGAATCTTTTGATTGGTGTATAAGCATTATACATGAATAGGTTAATGACTATGAACTTCCCAGCTGGAAGTTTCTAACATTAACTTACAGTCTCCATCAAAGTAATTTACTAACATAAATTATTTATACACAGCCTGAAAGAAATTAATAATAACAATAAGGCATCTCCATGGGATAATCACTATACCAGCAGCACTCATCTGTACTGTGTAACCCTGCAGGGGTTTGTAATTATCTCCTGTAAACCACACCTCTAGTGATTGGGGTTTTTGCTTCATTGCAATGCTGCCACTTCCAGTGTTTTACCTGACAAATACTTTTTGAATT